>APFE030055247.1:48667-59059 GCA_000404065.3 Pinus taeda | reverse complement strand
GATGATACAAATGAAAAGACCTCCTTTCTATATATATGAGTCTAAGGGGTCATTATATAATCAGAGCCTACATAAGAATAATAATGTAAGGGCACAATAATAACAATAGTGGGCTTCTATGGGGCACAATAGTAACAATATGGGCACCATGGGTACATCAATATAATAAGTGGGTTGTACTAATAACAATAAGGGGTTACTCTAGTAGCATAGGGGCCTAACAATTATAACATGCCTTTTTACCCAAAATATTTTAGCATCTGCTATCCAGTGAGACGAGCTTAGGGTCAATATGCTATAGGAAAGAGGACATGTGCAAAGAGGCCCTACATATTATGAAGAGCGAGCCCACAAAGGTGGTTCATGCCTTAAAAACATATCATCTAGCTCTGTTGTAAGTTATCATGACTCAATTCCTATGAATGTGCAAGAAGAATTAAATTGGGTGGAAATGGCAACCTCATCGGAATGATCTTCCCTATCAAATTCAGAGACGGGGGTGCAATGGAAATAATGGATTTTGGATAGGAGACAAATGTGAAGTAGAAAAAATCAGTACATGCAAGTAATGTACATGTACTGTCAAATGAAGTTTATCTTGACCCACACACTACTAGATAGTCAAGAATCGAGGAGAGATCCGATTCAAACTTTGGACCGCATGCAAGATCATTTGAAGCATTATGATTTCAGAATGGATATGATGGATCATAGGCTAGTGCACATGGAACAACACATTGACATTCCTCCCATAACTCTAAGATCTTTGGTAGACCCAACAATCTCGATACCCGTAGACAGCTTAGGTTTTGAGCCTCTCCCTTGACTCTATGATGTTTTACCTTCACACCCATGATTTTTGTCTTGAAAATGTTTGTGCATTTGGCCGAATAGGTCAACATATTAGTGAGGACTTGTTTATTCTCAATTATGTTAGGTATCGTATGTCTATATTGTCTTTGTGGAGGGTACAATTTTAGCTATGGAATAGTCTCACAAAAAAAAAGATCAGAATGTCTTATGACTTCTTTTTAATATATCTCTCTATTTGAAAATAATAAATAATTTTTAACAAAATTAATTTTGATTTTATTATTTATAGATAATTGATACTTTAGTTTAAAATAACGATCTCAACCTTGTCCATATCATTCATATAATTTAAAGCTATTATTAAAAATTATATGATTATCAACTTACTTTTCATGTCTTTAAATATAGTATCTTAAAATATGTATTTATTTCTAAATAGGTTTATACTCTTTCATATTAGCATCTTTAAATATTTTATATTTTTAATTGTAAATTATTTATTTTATTAAATTATTATTTAAAAATAATTTATTTTATTAAAAAATTATATTTAATATAATTTTCAATATGAATATTAAAAGAAATGAATATATATCTATCTATTTATACATGGCCATCTAAATAAACAAAACGAATTTCACAAAGAAAGAGTTGAAACTTCATCATATATAAAGTCCCTACACGCAAAATAAAAATTGCTCTCATTGATCCTAAAACTATGTGTAATTCATGAAGATGATATAAGGCATGTTTTTAATATTTTAAAATTTAAATAGTTGAGGGAAAACCAAAATGTGTTCCATCATGGGTAATCTGAAATACTAATGAAAATATTGTAAAAATATTAAACGTTTGATTGGTCGTAGGTTAAGGGTGTTTTTTGAATTTGAAGGAAATATAGAAAAAAATTGCCTACTATTTTGAGAGTATGACAAATAAGACGGGCTGCGGGGCAGCTAGTCCCTGCCCCAGCCCACGGCCCCTACCCCAGCCCACAGCGTATCCTACAGAACTATAGCCTAAAGCAGCACCAGTCAGTAGATTCTTTTGAAGCAGCACCCGTAGCAATTTCCGTATCCTACAGAGCTATAGCCTACAGCAACACCAGTCAGTAGATTCTTTTGAAGCAGCAAACATGTTACAGCATTACAATTTTGCAGCTATGGGGGAATATCTTACTAAAAGGGTTCGAGAGCGGATGCTGTCCAAAATCCTTACATTTGAGATTGGGTGGTTTGTTAATGAGGAGAATTCTAGTGGAGTTGTTTGCTCCAGACTAGCAACAGATGTTAATGTGGCAAGTATCTAATCTTAAAGTTTTAATATTTCCAATAAAATTGTGAATTGTATTACAGTATTCTAATGGTTCGAATATGCAATTTGTGATACAGGTGAGATCTTTGGTCGGAGATCGTATATCGTTACTTGTAGAAACTTCGGCAGCTGTTGTAATAGCCTTCTCGGTGGCTTTGATAATAGCATGGCGTCTTGCAGTTGTAATTATCGTAGTGCAACCCATTATTGTATTATGTTTCTGCACTAAAAGGGTTCTCCTCAAGGCTATGTCTCAAAAGGCTATAAAAGCTCAAGATCAAGGTAGTCAACTCGCAGCAGAGGCTGTTGCGAACATCGGAATGCATCATCCTATCCATTGCGGCTTTGAACTTTTGGTATGGAGGACAACTTGTATCAAAATGACAAATCACATCCAAAGCTTTTTTCCAAATTTTCTTCATTCTGATAACCACAGGAAAAGGTATAGCAGAAGCAGGAATTATGAGCAGCGACATTGCTAAAGGATCCGATGTAGTCAAATCTGTGTTTGGCATACTGGGCAGAGAAAGCCGCATAAACCCAGAGGATGAGAGAGGCGAGAAAGCGGATAAGATAGAAGGAAACGTGGACCTGAGAAACGTGGACTTTGCTTATCCGTCTCGTCCACATGTTATGATCTTCAAGAACTTCTGCTTGAAGATAAAAGTAGGCAAAAACATGGCTCTGGTAGGACAAAGCGGATCCGGAAAATCGACTATCATTGGATTAATTGAAAGGTTTTACGATCCCCTAAAAGGATCGGTGAAAATCGATGGCAGTGACATTAGGAGGTTCTATTTAAAGAGTTTGAGGAATCACATAGCTCTGGTAGGTCAAGATCCCACGCTGTTTGGAGGAAGCATTCGAGACAACATTCTCTACGGAAAAGAGAATGCAAGCGAGGTGGAGATGATCGATGGCAATGATTTAACTTGGATTTGTGTAGCTCTTTGGAGAAGGGATATGAAAAAAATTGTGGAGACAGAGGAATGCAATTATCGGGAGGGAAAAAGCAACGTATTGCTATAGCGAGGGCGATCATAAAGAATCCGAGCATATTACTGTTGGACGAGGCCATCAGTGGGTTGGACAGCCAATCGGAGAAGATGGTTCAAGAGGCCCTGGACAAAATAATGGTGGGAAGAACGAGTATTGTGATAGCTCATAGACTGACAACCATTCAAAATGCAGATTCGATTGCTGTGATTGAAGATGGGAAAGTGATTGAGCAGGGAAGTCATTCGTATCTGATGAGCAAAGGGGAAGGCAACCCATATTACTCTCTCATCACTATCCAGCTAGGCTACCACTAGATTCTCACCACCCTCACTCAAAAGGGTCAAAAGTATCCTGTCGTGATCCATGTCTTAAATCTTTCAAAATGTTGTCAGCAAAATTTGGAATTTGTAGTGTCATATGTATGACGTTTGTCGTAATTATATGTTGTAACGAATCATCAAAATTATAATAAAATGTCCACAGCCAGAACTTTGCAACATACACTAGGCGTTGTCAACATATATTACTAGCCAATCTAGCGTAGAAATATTATAAGATTGCATGGCGTATACTTTTGACATTTCATGCATGAGGGAAACGTGGCACAGGAAAACCATGACAAATACCTGCCCTCAAGACCCGACGTGAAGGTCCCCCCTCATCTCTCTCATTTGCAAATCGAACCAGGCATCACTGTGTAATTCATGATAGTAATTCATGATAGTAATCAGTCTGGTCCACTTTTGCATTCACGCATATGCGTTCTCAATCTTTTCCTGCGACTGCTATGCAGGGTCTTCTTATGGAGAAGGGATGGAACCCGAGATCAGCTGGGAAATAGGAGAGCGCTTCTGAATATTTTCCCAGATTCACCTGATGCCAAGGTTTTTGAAGCTGCCAATAAGACCTCCCCTGCTCCGCATTCCTCTGATGGTAAGATGAATATTTGTAGAGCATTATGAATTGAAGTTTGTTAATTACAATGTAGAAGGTTTGGGCTAATTTGGTTGCACGTTCTCAGTGATTTTGTATTTATTGTTTTCCCTTATTAGGATCTTTAGGGTCTTCTTCAACTGCGGCAACCACTGATTCAAGCAAGAGCATGAGTTTGAGCTTAAAGCCTAAGCTTAGTCTGAGCGCCTTGGCGGTCCTGTTGCCGCTTGGGTTTTTGGTTTTTTCAAAGCTTGGAGTCGATTTTCATTTAAGTAGGTATTAGGACTTTGGATTTGATTTTCGCTTTAATTCTGAGAAGATGGATTCAAGGGATGGGCCACCGATTAGGTTATTTTCTCGGATTTTTGTATTTAGTTCAGATGATCCTCAGCAGAATGCTGAGATGAAACCTACTAATTCGGATGCCAAAAAGAGCCCTCGGGAAAATAGTAAGGGTTCTGATTTTATGAACAATTTGGCTGTGGATCCTGCAGGCCATACTAAGGTTATGTCTGTGGGGCTTGCAGTTGGTGGGGCTCCTTCATATCGGTTGCCAGGTTGTGAACCAGGGTCTATTGGATTCCATTCAACTGGTTTTGTCTTCTTGAATGGTGAGCTGTTTACATATAGCTTTTATATCAATGGTACATCGGCACATAGTTAGTATAAATGGGAGCATAAGAAATTTAAGAGAATATAATGAGTGGCAAGAGCTGCAGACTGCGATGGATAAACTACCTGCACCCCGATCTGAAGTGTGGATGTGAAACTGTGCAGTTGGATGTGAAAGCTTCAGAGGTAAATTTCCTATCCTAGTACTATACCCATTTGTTTCTGGCTGACACTCTTTTCTTAAAACAAAAACCAGCAGTTACCTTCATGTCTGTTTTTCATATTTTGTTTCATTGGAAACAATCAAATCAAATTTGCATTAGCTAATCTATAGAGTAAAAAATGAATGAAAATTTGCAAATAAATTTGTAAATTTATGGAAATTGTTGGAATTTGCTAAAATTGAATGTAAATTGCTGAAAATTTGTGATTGAATCATAAGAAGAAAATTTGTGTTTGAATCGTAAGAAGTCTCCATAGCTTTCAATGAATTCGAATTTTCCAACGGCGTGGCGTGTAATTGCAACGTGACTGCCTCTCCAACTCAGATTCGTGAGCCTTACTTGCAATTGTTGCCTCCTTGCTATTAATCCACGTCCTCTGTAATTGTCGGCGAGAAGAAAAATGTCTGAAAAACAATGAAAAGGCTTGTAGTTAATCGAAGCTCATTATTATTACAATGAAGCCTTTATTTGTTATGTCTCACCTCCTCAGTCCCCTCTTGCCGCACCTTCCCGACCAGCCAACTCAGAAGACTAACCAGCATCGCTCAATAATTCACTATTGAGTATCAGTTCCTTGCGTAGCGTCCTACCCCTGAAGATGTTTTGTTAGTTTAAACAATTCTAAAATATTTTAAAGTTTAAACAATTAAACTCCATGAATCCAGAAATGTGAAAATAGAAAATAGTATTTTCCTGTAAGATATTCAGTTATAGAATCATGTCAACAATTTGCTTGAGTCGAGTATCTTAATTTCATTATAAGATGAATGAGAGATAGGAATACTCAGCTATTAGAAAACTGAAAGCTGGGAAATGGATATTGCAGGATAGGAAATACAAAGAAATGATCAATGCTCACAATCCAGTGACCTGAAGAGGCCGAAGACGATGATGAATCTCTGGAATAATCGGTCCGTCTGTGGGAGCACAGAGCATGTTGGCAGTGAGTTATGAAGACAGAGACCTGGGATTCTCATGCAGACACCGAATCAACATGCAGACAGACACCGAATCAACATGCAGACAGACACTGAAGCAAGCATGGAACATGTGTTGGCAACTTCAGCTACTTATAAACTAGTTCTAGTTCACTGATATATCACTTTAACATTTAATGTTAGCGAATTAATGCTAATGCAAAGATAGCATTAGTTCTGGAAGGTGTCAAGTTGGTCTACTTATCCTAACTTTTTCCTAAGTTTTGAGCCTGTATACCTCGGTTTGAGGCCAAATAAGAAGGAAATTGCGTTGATTGGTTAAAAGGATAAAATATTGTATTTTCTGATATGTTCTTTCCGGAAACTTTGCTTTAAGCTCAAATGCGTTTATCGATTATTGTGTCGAACTAATGCTATCGGGCAAAACCGATTACTATAGTCCTTGCCAGCCCGAAGGGTAGGGACTAATAATAATGATACAAAGGCTTTAGCGATGTATATAGGAAAAAGGTGTTCTTCTACGGATTATGATGATTGTGTTGGTCAGAGACACAACCATCACCTTTAGAGTTGTGTATGATAAAATTTTCCTTCCCAATTTCAGCTTGTCCTGGTTGGTGAAAAGGAATTTATTAGAGATAAAAGATCTTGATTGAATATACTGTTAAGAAAAAATGTACTCAAACTTTCACGTTAACCCGGGGGAGTATTTTAAATAGAGTTTCCATGGTTAAAGGAAAGAGTGTTATAAGATTTAGTTGTTTTGAGTGTGAATTTTTTTGGAAGTTTTTCTGATAGTTTTTTTCGGTCTAATTTCTCTAAAATCTAGTAAAAATTTATTGAAATCATAAGTTTGATGGGTAACCCCTACACAATAGAAGTGCCCTAAAGATTTTTCATGGTGCTGAATCCATATATACAGTCCAAAAAAACAGTTTAAATAACACAAATCAAAATTTCACCTTAAATTTTTTTCGTAAAATTTTGACACCAGAAAATCTAAAAATTTACACTAAAAACAACCACTCTTTAGATAACTATCTTATAAAATATTAGTATTAATTAAAGAATACCCATTAGTATTAATTAAAGAATACCAATTGCATACATTTGGCATCATATGAAGAAGAGTATTGAATTCAAAGTAAAATGATGACGCATTTACTTATTTTTCTTCCCACGTTATGTGACTTAATGAATTATACTTAGTGAGTCTATGAGCTTGCATATGAGGGTGATTTGGTAAGATGTATTTCTTTGGCATATGGTGGTTTTTTGCTTTGGCCTTGATCTTGATAAGATTTATGATGATTACAAGGTTGAGATTTCCTAGGAACTACTCTATTTCTCCGACACCTATTTTTCACAATTTTTGCTTTTATATTATTTAGAGTTTGGTAACTTTGAGGAGTGATATAGACCTAAGAATGTATCGCATATAGCATAGTTCCCTTACTAAAATGAATGTAGCTTAATATGATGTGTTGGAAAGCATGATATATTACCACTATTAAAACAGATGGATGCATCTTAAATGAATTGAGTGAAGTTAAATGAAATGTGAAATGGTGTAATATTATGATAAATAAAATATAATGCTGTATCCTAGTTTAATTCAGTATAGTTAAATAAAATGTGGAGTCTTAAAGAACCTACTCCTCTGAAATACTACTACATATGGAATTTGAGAAATAGGTTACGAGGTATAATAACATTCACGAGATATGTGTGATCGATGCGACCCCACAGATGGTCAAAATTCAAGAATGGTAACAAGACCTCAATACACAAATGCGTCAATTGTGATCATAATCAATTCGAGATTTATTTACAAATGAGTGGAATTCAAAAATAGGTTAGTATAATTGTTATTTATTTTGGTTTTTGAGTTGAGAAGTTCATTTTATAGTTTAGTATGATGTGTAATTTTGTCAGTGAGTATCAAAGTTGAAATTTTGCATATGAAGAAATTAGATCTTTCTTGGCTCATATCAGATAGGATCTTTCTCCATTTATATTAGATTGGTATTTAAGATGGATTGATGTTGGTCTTATTTTTAATGCTCAAATTTGTCGATTATTTTGTTCTAACTTGACTTTCTTATAAAGACGACTTGTTGAATTTATGTTATTGTAAATTTTGAAAATATCTTAAAATTTGAAAATTAAGAGAAATTTGAGAACTAAGAAAAGAGTCAGACTACTCTTTTGGTTATTAAATTCTAAAATATTCCTAAAATTTACCTGCCCTAAGATCATTATGTTGGTGCATTCCGTGAATTTTTGCCAAAAATATGACCGCAGTTTGACCATTGTAACTTCAACTGTTTGACAAGTGACCATTGAAACTTCAACTGTTTGAAAAGTGTAAGCACAGTTTGACCATTGAAAGTGCGATGGTTCGACGAGCGTCAGGAGAATTTGGGTCTGGCAGTCTCATAATTAAAAATTAAATAAATTATTATACCAGAAAATTGGTAACCACATATGCACCAACTTGTGATAGTGAAAATTAGCATCAAACATAAAACACTAAATTAAATAAACTTGAGGATGCCACTTTTGACCCAATGGCACAAGCGAGAAACAAAAAGCTTACCTAAATTCAATCATATTAAGACCTACATATGAAAGGAGCAGTTCCGTCACACCTTTTTCTAAAAGCAGGACGGTGTGATAGGGCCAAAAGCTGCAACTTGCAAGTATTGTTTCTTTGGCAGGGCGTTATGATAGAGCCAAAGGCTGCAACTTGCAAGTATTGCAACTTTGGCCCATATTGCATGTGAGTCCCTTGCTTTTCTAGGTGCAGCTAACCTGGGCAGTTGACCCAACAGATAAAATGATATAACTTCTTAGCAGTCAGCTGTACATCATTGCATAGTGCACTCAAAGCAATCTTAAATCTTATAAAAACTTGTTATATATTCACATCATCCTCAAGCCTGGTTGCCATTAGTCTCCTTTGTCTTTTTGTAAATTTTGTCATTGAGAGAGAATTCATATCATCATCAGTGTGCCATCTCAAGTCAATTGCAGTTGCAGGCACAGTTTAAGAATGTCTTCACAGAGCAGGCTTATCCCCAAGAGAGGGCAAGTAAAGGCGGCCATTGTTTCATCCCTTGCCCACTCCATCAAGTCTCTTTTCACATCACATTCATCCTCCAACTCTCATGGCTCTTCACATGCTCTATGATGGCTGCTTCTTGTTCTTCCATGTAACCTTTGCTTCAGAGCAATGGCCATATATTGTTTATAACACCAAGAAACACATCACTGGCAATAAATTCATTTCATTTGACAAAGCACCAAGGTATCCAAACCTTGAGAGTTACTGTCAGAAGAGTAAGATGATCTTAGAGGGTATACAATACAGTCTGTGCTTTTCTCCATTTTTTTTTTATGGTAAAAAGGATTTACTGTGTTACTACAAGCTGCTGACATCAGATGGCTCAATCTATTGTTTTCTATCTTGGTATGGCAATTGAGATTGCAGAGATGCTTACAGAGATTTAAAGAATTTTGTAAGGGAAATTGTAAGGGTCTGAAATGCAATTTTAGCCATTCGTCTGAATATATTCGTATCCAATGTTTCTTTTTTTCAAGATCATCTCAGACATTCTAAAATAATATCAATGGAATAGCTGTTACAGTTGATTCACTTATCCAGACCATTTTGCTATTTTAATTTATTTCAGGGGACATATGCGCAGTGACATATTGGTGCTTTAAGTTTGGAGTAGCATTGAATGAGGATTCTAGATCTGGTTAATAATTGGTTATATATAATGAAGTTGGCTTTGAATTTAGAGTCGAGTCGTATGAGGATTTTAGAACTGGTTGAAGCCAGTTTCGTAAAATACCGCCGATATATTAACTATTCATTAATTATAACTAAGTTAGATTATCACAATTGGGTTAATTTTAGGTTGCGCTGCTCCTAGCATTTCTTCCGCGAACGTTTCTAGCCTACATTAGCTTTACCGTTAGAGGAAAGAAATTATGAAGCTGATTGATTAGTTTTTTTAGTTTTTTTTTTTTTTTTTTTTTTTAAAATTGAAACGAGTGTTTTAAGATTGGACCAGTCATATAAATTAAATAACTGTTAATTGTATAATATTAAATTAAAAAAAAAGAACTATATTATTATTATTTAGAGGTAAGAATATAATAATATTTTGTTAATCTATCAATAATGTTTAATTTTGAAAAATAATGTTTACATTCAACTAATATATAAAAGAAAGTATTTTCAAAAAATTTAATTGGATTTTAATTTCAAAACTTTATTGTAGCTTATGCACAAGATAATGCCATGTGGATCATTGCCTTACATATTTTATACCATAATATAATTACCATAAATTATCATCCACTACAATTTAAACAAGTCTTCCCATAAAAAAATGGTTCTGAATAAGATGTAAATAAATATATTTACCAAAAGTTACATCTCAACCTTATTTATATTTTCCTTGCAAGTCTTGTGCCTCACGAGGAAATTAATTTCTCCATATCAATTTATTATTTCCTTCGAAACATGGCTATAGGAATGGATTTGC
>APFE030055247.1:2138-36798 GCA_000404065.3 Pinus taeda | reverse complement strand
TGAAGTATTCGAAGGCCCTTCTCTCCAATATGTCAAAGCCTTTGATGCCACAACATGGTCTTCTCTCTAGAGACCACTAGATTTTCTGCTCCATTTTCAGGAACCATAGAACTATTGCACCTATCAACAACAGTGCTACCTTGCAACTTGTACAGAGTTCCAATCCAAATTCCCCGCATCAATACCAGTGCTCCTCGAACCATCTTGCAGATATCCTTCTTGAACACTGTCTTTACACCTGCATCATCCAACTTGCTTACAGAAATCAAATTTCTGGCCAACGCAGGAATATGCAGAACACTCGGAAGGGTTCTAACCCTTCCACCTTGCAAATTCAACTTTACTTTTCCACGACCAATGAATCTAGCCTTCCTATCATCTCCTAAGAAGACATCACCACCATCATATTTCTCATACTCGCAGAACCACTCTCTATGGGGAGTGAAGTGAAAGGATGCACCTGAGTCAATCAACCATGCCTCATTATCTACATGTGTACTTGAAGAAGCAAGTACACATCCCCCCTTCATCTGAGGTGGTTTTCGCCTCTGCAGAAGGAGCATCATCAGATCCCTTTCCCTTATCAGGAGATTTAGATTTACACTCCCTTCTGAAGTGCCCTTCCTTTCCGCATTTCCAGCACACCACCTTTGTAGGTTTTCCTGGAGATTTAGATCTCCCTCTAGATTTAGATCTCCCACTCGATGACTTATTTTTTGTTTCTGTTCTGGGACCGTCCTCGTACAGACAAGGCATCACCATTCTGGTTGTCCATATTTTTCCGTCTCATCTCCTCCGTCAGCAAGGCTGAGACTATTTCATCAAACTGCAAAGCAGTTGCATTGCTACCTATTGCAATAACCAGACTATCCCACGAGTCTGGTAGAAAACACAACAAACTGATGCACTTATCTTCATCTGAAATTTTAATATCAACAGATAATAACTGACTTACCACAGTATTAAACGCATTCAGATGCTCTGTCACCAACTCTCCATCTTTCATCCTCAGGTTATACAACTTTTTCCGCAGGAACAGTTTATTCACCAGAGACTTAGATTGGTACAAAGTCCCTAACTTGTCCCATAAATCCTTCGCTGTAGCTTCCCTTGATACATTCAACAATATTGAATCTGAGACACACAATCGTATTGTGCTCTTTGCCTTCCGATCCAACTTCTTCCATTCTTCATTGGTCACTCCCGTTGGTTTAGTACCCAGATCTACCGCGATCCACTGACCTTTATCCACCAACAGATCCGCCATCTTAAGTTTCCACAACTCGAAACTCTGACCATTGAACTTCTCAATCTCTATCTTTCCACTGCTCACCATCTTCTTTCACCACCAGAATCGATCTCGTAGATCTCCCACTGAATAGGGTCTACCACAAGCCCGAGCAAAACCCCTCAGCAACAAAGGCGTCCCCTTGAAGCCAAAATAGCTATGATTCCAAGTGTAGGTTTTAACCCCATACAAAAATTACCTGCATACGAATTCTAAATCACAGGAAAAATAAAAAATGCGAGAGCATAACACATAAAACACATATACATAGATATTTCCCACTAGATCCCAAAATCGAGACTACCAGCATGATTTTTTCATTATGTTCCTTTCAATGTTACAATACATATTTATACATGCCGAAGCATCCAATACCATGGACCGAAAAACCATAGGTAGGTTCGCCAAACCTAATATAGGGTCCAAAAATGAAAATTTCTCGTGGCGCTGCCCTAAACCCTGTAGAGGGGGGCTACCTGCCCCCCTCAAACCCCCCACTGCGCAATCGACGCAACAAAGGGAGGGCTCTAACCCCCCGGTTCACTACGTAGGTTAGTCGTGGAAAGAATATAACACAACCCAACATAATGGGAGGTTTATTAGTTGTAATAGCTACTGTGGGAGAAAACAAAACACTCATCCTAGTAGTTTATCAGTGGGTGCTAGCATTAGTGTTATTATCCCTAAGGACACACTTGGAGTTTATCAGTCCCACCTAGCACCTAATTGTCTTAGTCAGACTAATATTTTATCAGGAAAATAAGTTCCCAGTGTTTTATCAACCCCAAGGAAAATCATTACTCATGTGGTTTATTAGTAACCAATCCCTTATGAATTTATTAGCCAAGAAATCACCTAAGTATCATAGCCCCATCAAATTCTCTCTTCAACATCCAACAGATTGGCACATTCATAAACCTAAGTAAAATAATACATAAGCACAACACAAGCCTTAGTAAAATCTAAGGGAATCCATCCCACAAGCACAAGATATTGGTTTAGAAAGAAATCAATTCTTCTTAACAGACCACGACCCCAATCAAAACCCTCTCTACATTCCCTTATCTCGTTCACCCTCTGTCCTAGAATCTACATGAAAGAAGACTCCCCTCAAATATTCTCATTGGGCCTTTTCTCCCCTTCCTTTCACTTGCATGTTGGCCCAGTCAACACAATCCACAAGGGAAGTCTGTAAACTTGTCTTCAACTCAAGCGGCACATTAACTCTATCCAATGTCTGCGCAACAATTCCATTATACAAATTAGGGATTTAGGTGATAAAATAAATTCATGGCTTGGGTTTACAAAAAACTCCTCCTCCTGAAGCCTCTAAATCCATGTTCACTTCCTTAGCTAGTCAATGTGTTTACATTTCCATGTTATTTACATGAATTGCAATTCATAATAATATTTACAATAGGGATTAGCTACATGGATAGTCACAACAGAGGGGGCATCATGGAGGTTCAATGAGTGCACTCCAAATATCCAAAGCTACACTACTTCACTTGAGGAATACAACTGAATCAGAATTTGTTCTATCCTTGATGCAGATATGATGGATCAAGTTAGGTCTTGAGTACCGGACACTAGTTTTACTCTATCTAGGTTGGATGGCATACAATGTTGGTTGGAAAATATAGATTAAAAAATCAACATTATGGTAGGCTTCCTTACTATTATAACTTGTATTTATCCACAAGAATATGTGAGTTATCTTGAAATAATCCAGGTGGATTCTCCTACCAATCAATGATGTTCATCATAGATTTGTTGGAATTTTTTATTCTGCATTTATGTTAATGGATAAGTTCCATTTATATTTTGTCAGCTACTAAGAGGTTTCCATAGGATTGTAGGGAAACTCTAACCATTTTGTTATGTAGTATGCAGAATAGTAGATAGACATGGATATCTTATGGATTAAACACTCAAGTTTTGCTACTAGTATGGTTTCCCTAATGGTAAGCTACTAGTAGCAAGAGAAGATTATATTTTTTTATCTTATAATATAACTCTATCTATATTAGACAAAAAAACATCTATTTTAAAGCCAATAAAATACTCCTAATACTTTTAATTATATTTATACTCTCTCAAAAATAAAACTAACTGTTTTTTGAAAAAAATATACACACTATGATGATAATTTTTATAATAATAATTAATTAAATTAATCTCAACGTAAAACTTTAATTATTTTGAAAATTTATCATATTTATATATTAACATAACAATAAAAAAATTAATAACAAAATAATTCTATTACAATTTAATAACAAAATTGGCTTTTAAAAAAATAAAATTATGCCATGAATCTCTTAATCTTACAACATATTTAATTAAAAATGTAATCAAAATGATAATCATTTTAATCACTTCACCTGTATTTGGAAAAGATGAAGTTAACTAATTGAAGTTAACTCATTTAGCTGATGAAAAATAGTGTATTGAAAAAGAAATATATTTATACGGACATTGTAATGTGGTGTATAAAAAATATGTATTTAGTTGTGAATTATAATGCTGGTTTAAAGGCAGATGCAATTTGTACATTTTAAAATTGGTTTCCATGAAATAAATAATTCATGATTTTTTATTAGTAAAAATGAAATTTAAATTAAATAATATTTTATTTATATATAAATTTAAATTAAATATTATTAAAAAATATAATTTTCTTTAAGATATTTTAATAATGACATGATAAATATTGATTTTTAAATTTCTTACTAACTATTTCAAATAACATTGTTTTGCTCAACATAATTATTAATAAAATTACATTGGGCATTAACAATAATTAATTATAACGAAAATTACATTGGGCATTAACAATAATTAATTATCTTCGTTATAAGCAAACTCAATTATGAAAAGCTCTTTTCTGAAAGATTTAATTATAGTGATCATTTTCAATAAACTTTTGAGTTCATACCAACACCCATCACCTAATCGTAAATTGTTATTAATAATTACATTGGGCATTAACAATAATTAATTATCTTCGTTATAATCAAACTCAATTATGAAAAGCTCTTTTCTGAAAGATTTAATTATAGTGATCATTTTCAATAAACTTTTGAGTTCATACCAACACCCATCACCTAATCGTAAATTGTTACGATAAAACTTTGAAAACAAATTCTTCCAATTCTGACGACCAAAGAAATTTGCAAACTGTGAAAAACTTTAAAGTAACAAGTCAATAAATAATATTTGCAATAAATAATATTTTTTTAAAGAACCATTTATATATGAAAAAAAACGATAACTCATGAACAATATAGAATTTATATATGAAAATAAACGATAACTCGTGAACAATATAGAAAATACACGATAGCTCATGAAGAATACACCTTTTTTCTTGGTTGAAATCCTTTTTTCTTGTTTGACATTGGTGGTAACACCCTTGCCACTAAGTTACATGCTAACTTGATAATTGAAATATGGTGTCATTTCGACCACCTCATGCTTTCTATTCGGTTGGCGCCTTCCATTGCAGGAGCATATTCATAATATGAGCGTCTTCCTCCTTTGCCTTCATGATCTAATGCTCACTTGAGTTAATGTTTTGGTTTCACAGTGATAATATTTGATAACTCCATTGTGGAAATGGTTTCCGCAGTAATAATATTTGATAACTCTTCTATTCGGTTGGCGTCTTCCATTGCAGGAGCATATTCATAATATGTGCGTCTTCCTCCTTTGCCTTCATGATCTAATGCTCACTTGAGTTAATGTTTTGGTTTCACAGTGATAATATTTGATAACTCCATTGTGGAAATGGTTTCTGCAGTAATAATATTTGATAACTCCATTGTACGTTTCCACAGCAGATTATTTAAACCATGGGTCACCACGCAAATAGTCTAGAGGGAATCTAAACGATGGCCTTTTTAACTTTCGCCAACAAAATTTTCTGACCAAGGTAGCCCACGATGCCGTAGGTACACAACACAACCAATATCTTTAACACAAATAAAGAGTGGGCAAACCGGAAAATAGATGAAGAAAGCGAACAAACAAGACACCCCAAAAATTTCATTTCTTTCCAATTCTACCCATGCCGAATATTGAGTATTCGCAAACCCGAAAATAGATCAAGAAAGCGAACAAACAAGACACCCCAAAAATTTCATTTCTTTCCAATTCTACCCATTCCGAATATTGAGTATTCGATTAACTCACTTTAAGTAAATAATCGAAGTGAAGTAATAACGGACACTTCTTACCCAACTCGAACAAATAAAATCTTTGCAAATTCACCATTTCAAGCATGAGATGGAAGACAATTCAAATCGTTACAAGAATCATGGAACCTGCAAATGAAAACTTGATTCTCAGCAACAACTTTTGGGTTTGATATAAATAAGTGTGAAGCTTTTGTTGATCATGAAAATAGTGTGATGTGCCTCTCGGTTAGTACAAGAGCAGTATTCCATGTGACTCGTTGAGTACATAAGATTCCGAATGTGTGAATCGCTTAGGGCTTTGACGGCCTTCACACTTTTCATGCTTCTGTCACCTTCCATGTATCCAACTTTATCACACAAGGTGCGTTGAGTGAACACTTGCACGAGGTGTTAGCAAAATGGAACGAGCGAGCCAGCTGACTTTAGAAAGTAAATTTGAAAGCATACACATCTTATTTAGAAGTAATCAAAGAGGGGTTATTCATTTATTTTAAATGAAATATAAAGTTCAACAATTTCCCTTATAATTGAATTCAAGCAAAGATACAAGAGAAAACGTATCAAATGGTTTGTCAATCAGTTGCTAAGCTCTTTGTTGGGCAGGTTTTTATGGAAAACTATTATATTAATTGCAATAATTGTTTCATCATCGTAATTTAGTGTTATATAACCATTTAATTCAGAGAGATTAGAAAAAATATAATAAATAGCCAAATATAATACCATTATATATTTGGTTAAAAGATAATTATTTACTCATAATCACTATTTATTCTAAAAGCAAAATGAAATTTAAATCTTTGAAAAACAAGCTCATGTGAATAGATATCAATTGTAATTCTAAACTAGGTATTGACACAATCATAATAACTAGATCTGTTCATATTATACCATATATATTGGCCAGCAATATCAGGGAACTACTAATTTACAACACACTCATACGCACACATGTTAATGTATATAATGTTGTAAAACATTGTTAGCAAGGTCATTAGCCTTAAAGAAATGAAAATTAATTCTCCCCACCTATAAAATGATACACAAATAAAATTTGAATATATATATATATGTGTGTGTGTGTGTGTATCTATTTTATTAACTATATTTATCTTATGGTCATTACAACTTACTTTAATGAGAATCAATCTATTTTTATGCTTGAGTATCTTTCCCACCATTTTCGCTTCTATTACATAAGTTGTTTAGATTGGTGACTTAATTTTCAGTTTTTCTTTTACTATTTGTAATGTGTGCTCAACTTTTAACTTTTATATTAACAATTATAAGGTCAAGATCTAGTTCAATTAGTTGTTCATTTCCTCTTTATGGAATTGATATCAAGTTTATTCTCTCTGTACTATTTAAGGATGAATTATTATTTAGTTTTTCTTTTAATTCTTTAGTCTTGCTTCGAAGTGTGTAATTTTCTTCAACCATTGACTATTCTTTGTGTTCTATTTCTTGAATCCTATCTTTCATTCCTTGGAATTATATTTCTATTTTTGTCAAGTGATGCAGGAGCATTCAGCCCAAGGGAAATCATTGTAAATAGTAGATATAGGGGGTCATGCAGTTTTTGAATTAGTTTCGTAAATTCCAAGTCAGTTTAATATTTAGCCTTTTAAATGTGATTTAATTAGATATTCTCAAAATAAATAAATGGGAACATAGGAACTAGGAAGAGCTTTTAGGCATAAAAGGAATGGATGTGGATCATTAAAGTGATAAGTAGGATTTTCTATTTTAAAACAGGGAAAAGATGGAATAAAACCTCAAGAGGCTTTTTGTCATATGTATGCATTACACGTAGAGCTTTAGAGCTTTTATTTGAGTGATTTTAGGATTTTTGTTGAGAAGTTGAAGGGATTGAACTTAGATTAGATCATTCTAAATTTTATAAATTATCAAGCCTCAAAGGCATTGAAGATCAGAGAGAGTGTGAGAAAGTGTGAGATTGAGAGTAGGGAATAGGGGTTTCTACTTGGAAGCCTTCGGGTAGATTGTAAAATGGGCCAATGATTGCAAAATTAGGCCAAGGAGGAAGAATATTGTTGTAAGTATTGTGTATTAATGAGAATTTAATTTTCTGGAGTTTGTGCCATTATTGAATTCATGTAAAATTGATTGGATGATTTAATATTAGAATGAATCGATTCTAAGAAAGGAAGAATTCTGTGTAAGGCATTGTGAATCGAATTTAGGTGTTCAATGTGTGGAAGGAAGTTTATTATTGCAGATCCTATGGTTAGATGTATTTTACCTGCGTTGAATTTAGTAATGGAGCTTGGAGCCTCATCTAAAGTGTACGCATGAATTGATCAGATTTAGCCGTAGCGCGATTTAAAACTCAGTCCGATACTGGTAATGACTACCATTTATACCTATCCCTTCCTTGGCCACGTTCACTATACCAGAAGCGTGATCTTGAAACGCATCCCTGGAATTGATAATAATTAGCACCAGCTGTAGTGGAAATCAATTAATTGTTTAATAATTAGCGGAAGCTTATCAATTAGGAAATCAATTAATAATTAGCGGAATGCGGTTTGGTGCAGATCAATGAGATAGTGTATGTGGATCAAGTCCCTGATGTTCATGGATGTTCTGTTGTTGAACGTGTAATTTCGGTGTGTCTGTAGGCAGACGAGAATGGAGCTAGATGATAGAGAGCGATGAAGAATTTTGGTGATTTCATGATTTCATGTGGGATTAGTACATATGGTTCCATCTTATTTGCGTTTGCACAATGAATAAGTGTGTTCTTCTGTCATCTGCATGAGATGGAGCATGGGTATTCATCCCCTGCCTACCAAATCTCGTTAAAAAAAATTAAAACTAAGTTTCAGACATAGAATTGCAGGGTGTGACTGTGTGTACAAATGGCAGAGTACGGTTTAGTTTGTAATACATTACAATGGTGCGATGAGAAGTGGGATTGATGGCTATTCTTGCAAGGTGTTAATAGGAGACTTTAGCGCATCTAGACGTGCATCTTTCTGTAATGTTCTTGCGTACATTTATGGAATGGCGAGGGTGCTAAATGGTGTTTGAAGATCCTGGTTATTGCAGGCTCTGGCTTGCATCAGGTGGTATCAAAGCAGGAATACTTTGTTGAAGAAGTTTGTTTTTTGAATGAGTACAGTTGAGAACTGAAGTGTGTTTCTTTGAATGTGTGATGAATGATTTTTAAATTTAATATGCAAGCTACACAAATGCAGTGAAGAAGATTGCAGAAGGGGAAAGAAGACAAGATCATGCATGATCTTTTTAGGTGAGATGATTTTTTGATCTGAAATTTATGATTTAAGTTTATGGTTGCAGATAAGATGATGGCAGTGAACCTGGCATTCATCTAAAGGTTGAATAAGGAGGACAATTGTAGTGTCCTGAAGAAGAAGGTGAGTTGAAGAGATAGCCTGAAGAGAGCAAAGAGAGTGCTCGAAAGGTTCCAGAGGCAGTGAACCAGTACTTACCAAAAGACTGAGTGAGGAGAGCTTGGTGAGGTAAGTGGCAGCAAGAGAGATTGTTGTTGCAGAGGCTAGTACAACTCATGGTGAGAGAGAAACTCATCAGGAAGCAGTCTGCCAGAGGGAGAGGGACTTTCAGAGGAAAAGGAAGTGAAGGTGGTAGTGGAAGATCTACAACACCTAAAGAAGGAGCTAGCAATAGCTCAACCTAGCATGCACCCACAGGAGGTGATGCAAGAGGAAGAGGGAGGTTTTCTAGAGGAAGAAGAGGTTCAGAGAAATGCCACAGATATGAGATGACTGCAGAAGTTTGAGAAAGAAAGATCGCAGTAATGAAGGTACAATTGCAGGTACTAGAAGAATGGCTACAAGAGTAGGAAAATCAGAATAGAAAATGGCTCTTTCCACTGAAGAGAAAGAGAGTGATTTGGACACAATTGCAGAGGAGGTTGAGGCAAATTGTGATTGTCTTGTTGAAAAGGGACTTAGAGTTGTTAAGCCAGAGAGGGAACTTTAAGATTCCACACACAAATATGTTCAGAGGAAAATGTTGGAGGAAGCAGTCAAGACTAAAAAGTCTTGTGGTTTTAAAACTGATGAGTTGTGTATGTTTGCAGGTGCAGAGGAGGTTTCCATTGGTGAAATAGAGGAGAAGACCATTGATGATTTCTTGAATTATTGGGAAAATCCATATCAGCTAGATAATGTAAAACCGTGTATTTTTGTAACTGACAATTGTGATGTGATTACAGGTTTTACTGAGGAGGATGTGCAATCTTGTGAAACTGTTACAACACAAGAGGAAGTTCTTGTGGATGTTGAAGAAGAAAATTAGTCTGAAGTGCAGATAGGGAAAGTAACAGCTGATACTGTTGAACATTTTGTGCAAACTGAAAGTTTATGTATGAATGCAGGTGATGATGATATGCTTCAACGATGCTACAGAGAAATTGCATTGTTAGAATATTTGTTGATGAATTCAAAGTATGATAGAAAGGTTGCAGCAGACGAAAGAGTTCAGTACAGTGAACGAGAGCAGAACGACATCTTGGAGACAGATGGAAAGAAGGTGAGACTAGTTGATAGTCTCATGATGAATGCAAATCAGCTTACTGATGTGCTGACAAAGGAGTTGGGAAGGAACTTAGAGCAACATATTGAAGTGTTGCCAGGGAAAGATGAGGAGAAAGCCAGTGAAGATTTCCTGAGTCTTGAAGAAAATTTTGGAGCTGCTATAGTAGTACAAGATGAAGCTACAGTATTTGCAAAACTTGATTGGATTGCCAGAATCAATCAAGATGATAATGGACAATTACTGAAGATGGTCGAAAGGGAAGATGGAGATTATGCTAGAATTAATTTGCAGCATGTTGATGAAATTGTAGATGATGAGCAAAGGAATGTTGCAAAGGGACAGGAAGTTTGGGAGGTTGCAACATCCATAGTGACAGCTAGAGCACCATGTGGGGCGACATTTATGGTGGCAGCTGAGGCAACATTGGCAGCAACAAAATTTATGGGGGCACTGAAGCCTTATATTTTTTATTCTAACAATTGTTTTGTGAGTACATGTCTTATTGAAGATGCTGGAGAAAATCTGTTAGACAAAGAAATTGAACTGATGAGGCGGATGATGATGAAAGTATCCTGGAAGAGGCTAGCAGCGATAAAGCAAAGGAGAAGCAGAAAAAGGAAGACAACAGAAGATTACGAGAGCACATCCAGTAGAGCGATGCAACATAAAGTGTGGAAACCTGGAGAAAGGCAGTGAGCGATAGCACATGATGACTTGCAGAACAAAGTGTGGGATCCAGGAAAACCAACACCAGAAGACACATGATCAGGAGATCATGAATATTTTCTACCTTGGGAGTCTGATGCAGGAGCATTCAGCCCAAGGGAAATCATTGTAAATAGTAGATATAGGGGGTCCTGCATTTTTTGAATTAGTTTCCTAAGTTCCAAGTCAGTTTAATATTTAGGCTTTTAAGTGTGATTTAATTAGATATTCTCAAAATAAATAAATGAAAACATAGGAACTAGGGAGAGATTTTAGGCATAAAAGGAATGGATGTGGATCATTAAAGTGATAAGAAGGCTCTTCTATTTTAAAACAGGGAAAAGATGGAATAAAGCCTCAAGAGGCTTTTTGTCATATGTATGCATTGCATGTAGAGCTTTAGAGAGTTATTTGAGTGATTTTAGGATTTTTGTTGAGAAGTTGAAGGGATTGAACTTAGATTAGATCATTCTAAATTTTATAAATTATCAAGCCTCAAAGGCATTGAAGATCAGAGAGAGTATGAGAAAGTGTGAGATTGAGAGTAGGGAACAGGGTTTCTACTTGGAAGACTTCGGGCAGATTGTAAAAGGGGCCAATGATTGGAAAATCAGGCCAAGGAGGAAGAATATTGTTGTAAGTATTGTGTATTAATGTGAATTTAATTTTCTGGAGTTTGTGCCATTATTGAATTCATGTAAAATTGATTGGATAATTTAATATCAAAATGAATCGATTCTAAGAAAGGAAGAATTCTGTGTAAGGCATTGTGAATCGAATTTAGGTGTTCGATGTGTGGAAGGAAGTTTATTATTACAGATCCTATGGTTAGATGTATTTTACCTGCGTTGAATTTGGTAATGGAGCTTGGAGCCTCATCTAAAGTGTACACATGAATTTATCAGATTTAGCTGCAGCGCGATTTAAAACTCGGTCTGATACTGGTAATGACTTCCATTTATACCTATCCCTTCCTCGGCCACGTTCATTGTACCAGAAGCGCGATCTTGAAACGCATCCCTGGAATTGATAATAATTAGCACCAGCTGTAGCGGAAATCAATTAATTGTCTAATAATTAGCGAAAGCTTATCAATTAAGAAATCAATTAATAATTAGGGGAATGTGGTTTGGTGCAGATCAATGAGATAGTGTATGTGGATCAAGTCCCTAATGTTCATGGGTGTTCTGTTGTTGAACGTGTAAGTCTGGTGTGTCTGTAGGGAGAGGAGCAATTTTGGAGCTAGATGATAGAGAGCAATGAAAATTTTTGGTGATTTCATGATTTCATGTGGGATTAGTACATATGGTTCCATCTTTCTTGCGTTTGCACAATGAATAAGTGTGTTCTTCTCTGATCTGCGTGAGATGGAGCATGGGTATTCATCCCCTGCCTACCAAATCTCGTTAAAAAAAAAGAAACTAAGTTTCAGACATAGAATTGCAGAGTGTGACTGTGTGTACAAATGGCAGAGTATGGTTTAGTTCGTAATACATTACAATGGTGCGATGAGAAGTGGGATTGGTGGCTATTCTTGCAAGGGTGTTAATATGAGACTTTGGCGCATCTAGACGTGCATATTTATGTAATGTTCTTGCGTACATTTATGGAATGGCAAGGGTGCTAAATGGTGTTTGAAGATCCTTGTTATTGCAGGCTCTGGCTTGCATCATCAAGCCTTGTGAATATTTCTGGCTTATTTTCTAATCAACTGTAGTTGTTATCAAGCCTTGTGGATTTTCTAGCTTATGTTCTATAAGCATTGCATAAAATTTGAGTTTATGCTCACTAAATTTCGAAGATAATTCTAGTTTATGTTGTTTCTCTCTTTCTCCTTTTCACTTTTCTAAAGATTCAATGTAATCATAAAAACTCTCTATGATAATTTTGCTTTGCCTCCCCTTGCTAGATGCAGACTTCGAAATATGGGATAAGTACTCATAATTTTAACAAATAAAACCTAGAAACAAAAAGAAAAAATAGGTAAAAAAAGAACTTATACACTTGGTTATTTATGAAATAAAATTCACCCACTCAGCCAGAGACCATATATGAGCTACAATAATTATATCAGTGGAATATTTGCAAAAGAAAATTCACCATACAAGCTGTTTAATGTTGATAACATGTTGGACTTAATTGTAGAACATTCCAACCGCATAATTGACCACCACCATATGGCCCTTTAGCGCTACCTTAGGGTGTCCAAGAAAATTTAATTTTTTCTAATAAATGGTGTCCAAAAAAATTAATATTTTGTAATAAATTGTGTTTTTTTTTTATTTTAATTTTCTAATATTCTTATATTATATTATATTATATTATTTTAATTTTTTTTGTTTTGTATTTTTTTAATTATGTTTTCTTAGTGATTTATTTATTTAATTTGTTTCTTGTTTTCCAAAATTTCCAATTTATTTTATTTCTTTAATTTCATTAGTTAGTGTTTGGATTATTTATTTTATATTATATATATATATATATATATATATATATAATATATATATATATGATATATAGATATAGATATATATATATACTTTTTTTTCTTATATCTTTATGTATATGTGTGTGAGTGGATTTTATTTATTTTTTGCAGTTTTTAAATTTTTATTTTTTTATTGATGTTTTGTTTTTAATTTATTATTATTATTATTATAATATAGGTTTAACTCGATGTTCGATTAGCGAATCAACCTCATTGTTTTTTTTGTTTTCTTTTTGTTTTGTTACAATGAATCAGTCGAGCCCCATTATGTGTGAATTTCATTTTGCAATGGGTGATGGTTGATTTTTATATTTTCATTGCATTATTTCAAGTTGTCTTAGGCTAAGAGTTTAAAAGAACTACAATTTTAGCATTTAAAAAAAACACTCTTGATATAATGACTCTTTGATTTAGGTATTCATTTTTAAGACTTTTTGTCATGATATTTGGTTTCAAATGATATTTGGTTTCAATTCCATGGCACAAAAATGTCGAAATTTTAATATTATTTGAAGTCGTGATATTTTATCTTTAATGCCATGGTTGAAAATGTAAAAAATTTATGATTTCGGGGAGTCGTGATATTTATCTTTAACACCATGGTTAAAGATTGTTGAAATATTTAGTTTTCTAGCAGTCATGATATTTGTCTTTAACACCATCATTAAAAATTGTTGAAATTTTTAAGTTTTTAGGAGTCATGATATTTTATCTTTATTGTTATCATCAAAAGCTATTAGAAATTTAAGATTTTCTCAAGTCATGATATATTATTTTTAAGGGAATTTCCAAAAATTGTTGGAATGTTAATGAAAAAACGTATTTCAGTCTGTTTTTTCATGTTTATTGCACACAAATTTTAGTTTTTAATGAATCCTTTAAAAAGAATAATAATAATAATAATAATAAAATCAACCAAAAAAATAGAAGTGTTGATGCATGCATCATCAACACTTTTCATTTTCATTGTGTTTTTTCATGTTTATTGCAAAAGGATAAAAACCTTTTAATATTGTTGCAAAAAAAAAAAAATGTTCGGAATTCTAACCTGAAAAAAGAAAAATGGTTGAGAAAGCATCAACATTTTTCTCAACGTGTGTTTTCATGTTTTCTACACAAAATAGGGACTTGTTGATCTAGAGTTCTCATTATGAGGTTACATTTCTCATTAATTTGGTAACTTTGTTACTCCTTCACACCCCCTTAGAATTCTCAAGCCCTCTAAGATGAATGGAATGTGTTACTTAGCTCTAACTCGACTTCCAAGCTCTCATTGTGGAAATGGGGTTACAAGATTCCTTCTTTTAAAAAGTTAGCATAATAAAATTTTGACTACAACATTACATCCAACTCGTTGAGAACTTTTTGACAATAAATTTTTTATTGAAATATGACACCTCAATCACAAGTTATGAGCATTTAAAGATTTTCCTAGTCAAACCCTGCCATATCAACAAGCCTTCCACGTGGCACCCACATCGTCCACATGATTATTGGATGCTACTTTGTTGTATAAATACACCATGGGACACAAGTCGCATCATCAAATTACCCACGGGCCTATAAGCCTACCTCAAGCTTGTCCGACAACAAATCTAACCCATCTAGGTTTGGACCAATGGTAATACATCATTTTCCTTTTATCTCGACGGCTTAGACATATAGAACTCTAAACTGATCCAAAGTTAGGCTCCACCATGATCCCATTCTAACATATTTCCCCAATCATCCGAATTCCCAATCCATTCCAAACTAGGCCAACTTTAGCATCGAATTATCGGCTATTTCTACCTTATCAAACCATAACTCCTTTCTGGGTTTTTTCTGAGTTCATTCAAGGACTTAAACTAGTAGTCAACCAAGGCTTGAACCTGCCAAAACTCTATCAATCATGATAAACTTACATTCATTCATAAACACAATGATTCATAAGTGTTAATGATGAATAAAACATATTCATGACAACATAACCATTCCTTCTTCCATTAGATCATGTTCAAGCTAAATCCATGGCTAACTATGTATATGCAACTACAACAATACCTCACCTATCCACATATGTCTTCGATAATATCCTCATGCCCCTTAGCATATATATTCTTAAATGCATACTTCCGGACATTTCTACAAAACAGGGAAACATTAATCAACTATACAACAAGGATCACATATAGTCCTTAAGCAACAAAATTCTATATTAATTAAACATAAAGCCTCTCGAGTAGAGTTAGAATTCAGTCATGGAATTTTCAACAGTTAACTTATATATTCTTAACAAGCATCACATGTCATGCAAGGAATCCTGCAACTCAAAAAATATATCAATATACATAGGGAGGTTCTAGTCCCTCATATCCTAGAGAAAAATCCAACAATACATACCATTTCAATCACATATAGGAATACACATTCCATAATAATAGTGTTAATACACATCCAAAGTTTTACAACAATAACATTCAACATTCAAGTGCAATAAGTATACAAGTAAACACTTACCTTATTATCTTTGATCGACTGAAAAACAAGGGAGAAACTTCGACTCTCCTCCTAATCATAGGTCAACTACACTTATCCAGGAGGATATTGATGGCCACCCACCTATTCCACCTGGACCCCCAGTTGGTTTCATGAATTTCCTTGATTATAGCATAATCTATGATTTTTAGCAGTTTTTCGAGTTCTAGACTTCCGGAGCTATTTTGACCCCTTAAACGATGTTTTTTTGAGGTCAGCAGCAGGCCCCTTTCTACCATAGATCTTTTATTACTCGGAGATACCTTTCTAACAAGGTATACTATGCACCAAATAGAGATCACATGACCAAGTTATGACCTAGAGAAGTTGGCTACCAAACTTACCCCAACTGAGCCTATAAACTCTTGGCATTCCATCTCTCAAGGTTAGGGTTTTGGTTGTTTAGGGTTTCCATTTTCTTTTCAATAATAAAAGGGTCATTGAGCCTCATTGTAACATAGTTCAAAGGCATGTAGATGCCGCATCTCTTCTCAGAGATAAGCTACCCTTGCTCGAGCTAGTTTATTTCCATTTTGTATGTAAGCATCTTTTAGTTCTTTGATATTAATGAAATAAAGATTTATTTTTGTTGCATCTCTATGTTTTGTTTATATTTGTATTTGTTTTCATTCTTGTATAAGTCTAGATCAGTGGTATCAGAGTTGACTTATCTTGTTAAATAATGAATCCATACAGGTGATGATGGTTTTAGATAGAGGAGGAATGACCTGTTACAGAGTTTTGTCTTATCTTTCTCTTTTTTTCTTTGCATGTCCCCAACAAGTTTGGTTTATAAGGAATTAGGGCTCGAACTAGTTGGACCTTTGCAAGACCAACCTCACAAACCCTAACGACCTCCAATAGTGGAGGAAAATAAATATGAGGGAGTAGGAGATCCTTTCAAAATATTGCTCGAAGAAGCCCTCAAGGGGAAAAGTAACACAGTTATGGAACACTTTGCCTAGATCCTTTGGTATATGTCCACAAGTGACGCAACTTCATCCAACAGACACTCTGGAGCTATCACTCCCTTCAAGGTATAAGTTAACTTCAAAATTCCCATATTTGAAGGGTATATAGATACAGACACCATAAATAAATGACTAAATCTATTTGAAGGATATTTTTCAGTCCTTGGTTTTTCTAATAAGGAAAAGATTGGTTTTTCACTCCTCAAAGAGGCCCCCCACGTCAAGCACTGGTGGGAAACCTAATGTGAATAGATGGATGACAGAGAACCCAAATCATTTGCAGCCACACCCACTAGAATTATTTTCAAGAGGCCATCAAGGAAACTTATTACCCTATGGGGAGCTATGAGGACAAGTATATACATCTGACTACATTGTGACAACAACAAGATCAAGATGTGCATGAGCTAAGGAATATTTTACATACCTTGTGCACAAATTTGGGTATTAAAGATTATGAAAAAAAATATGGTGCTTAAGTACTGTAGTTGTTTGTAGAAATACATCTAGGAATAAATGGATTTCCTGGACATCTCATTGAGTGCAACATATCGATATGCTTCTGAGATTGAGCAGAAATTCAAGAAAAAGAAGTGAGACTTTAGATTTGCAAACCTGAAGTAGAGCAAAGGCATCCCGAAGCCACGGAGCAAAGGGAATAGGTAGACTGTGACCCCCTGGGACAACTGCTTGAAGTTGTAATCCATGAATAATGGGAAAGTGAAGAAATACACCAATAAGTGGTGTGAGTTCCATAAAACACCCACTCACAACGCGAATGAATGTCATGAAAAGCAGGCGTTGGCAGCCGAGCTAAAAGACTTAGAGATGGATGCATGCTCTATTATAAGTTGGAACTCAATAAAGGGATCGGCAAGGGAAAGTATATCATTGACGTCGAACAACCTATGATGGTAGGGACTACCAATATCCAAAAATTGGATCCTAAGGATCTAGAGGAGGGGGAGCACCTATTTGACTCACAAATGTGGGTAAAGGGTTCATCGGTGCAGTTCATCATTGACAGCGAGAGCTAGAAGAACTTGATCTCAATCGAGGTTTTTAAGAGATTGAAGTTTCCAATGACATTGCAATCACATCCATACACCATTAAGTGGCTCCACCAAGGGAGAGATCTCTGTGTCATCCAGTATTGTCACCTTGCTTATAGGATCAAGCCATTTTCAGATGAGGTATTGTATGTTGTTGCCCCTCTGGAAGTCTGTGATGTTTTATTAGGTCATCCATACCTATAGAAGTGTCATTTTTTATATGAATCTAGACCTCATTTTGTTATTATTACCTTTGGTCAGAAATTAAACAAGATACTAGAGGTAGCGTTGTCTACCTTCCTTTCTTCAATCTCTACTAAAAAATGCAGTAATATCATTTCCTAGACTGGTAAATTTTTCTTCCTTATTATTTTCCCTTGAAGAAAGAGGAATATTGTGGCCATATACATAGCCCCAACACAGGGCTCCTCAACATGGCAATAATAGATGGACAAGGTCGTGGAGGAGTACAAGGAAATATTCACCTCACCAACAAGGGCACTACTACAATTTTAGGTCTAGCACTCCATTGATATGACCCTGGGTGTGTCGCTACCAAATGCACCAATATACTATTGCTCTGTTTTGGAGAAAAATGAAATCAAGAGCTAGATTCAAGAGTTGTTGCAGAAAGGGCACATCAGGCCAAGTTCACCACCCTGTGGGAGCCTGATCGTGTTGGTACAGAAGAAGGATAGAACCTGGAGGCTCTAAATTGACTATCGGGAATTGAATAAGATCATTATCCATAATAGGTATCCAATCCCATGGATTTGTGAGCTTCTGCACCAACTCAAAGGGGGAAAATATTTCCGCAATATTAACTTGAAGTTTGTTTATCACTAGGTACCAATCAAACCCTCCAATGTGGGGAATACTGCCTTCAAATCCAAGGAGGGCCATTTCGAATGGCTAGTCATGCCTTTCAGGTTGAAGAATTCCCCTGTAACCTTATTTTGGTTGATGGACGACTTCTTACAAACCTTCACCAACTCATTTTTGGTAGAATATCTTGAATGAATCCTGATCTTTAGCCAGGGTTGGGAGAGCATATACACCATATCCGATAGATCCACCAAACCACGAAACAACAAAATTGTGTGCCAATTTGGAGAAACGCACTTTTAGTATGACCTAGGTTCAATATATGGGGTACATCATTGATGATAAGGGTGTGCATGTGGACCTAGACAAGATAAAAGTTATTTTGGAATGTCTAGCTCCAACCACTTTAACAGAGCTTCACAACCTTCTAGGTCTTGTCAATTTCTATCGGAGGTTCATCCAGGTATTCTCTCATATCAATTGGCCTTTGATTCAAGTCATGAAGGGCAGAGTGAAAGAAAATTTATTTTGGTCTAAATCCCAACAGAAGGTGTTTGTTGAGTTGGAGCATCACCTCTGATCTACACAAGTGCTCACATTATCAGACCTACAACAACCATTTGAAATTGAGACAGGTGCCTATGACTATGTTGTTGGTGCAATTCTTACCCAGCAAGGGCATTCGATGGCATATCATAGTGAGACACTTTCAGATACAATCTGAAAGTATCCCACTAATGAAAAAGAGGTATTCAATTGTGTAGGCAAGCTGACAATGGAAGCATTACATTCTGGGGAAGGAAACGGTTACCCACACACACCACCAAGCCCTACAGTTCATACAGACACAATGAGAGTTACAAAACAATCACCATTAAAAATGGTCCACATATTTTCAATAGTTCCATTTGAATATTAAGTACAATAAGGGAAATGCTAATAATGTTGCAGACTTCCTCAACCGACCCTTAGTTATGGTGCTGACCACTTTGCTCAACTCTTATGGGCACAAGACTTTGAGATGGCCACATATTTACAAAAGTGATCCAGAATTTGATACCACATAACAGATACTCCTGGAATGTAAGAAAGTTCCAGAATTTAACCTCAAGGACACACTGTTATGCCACCTGGGACACCTCTATTTTCCTTCAAGCGAGCGTGCCAAGATGATTTGGGAGGTGCACTACAGTCAATTCATTGGAAATTTTAGGGTATAAAATATAGTGGTAGTGCTACATAAGTATTTTTATTAGTCGAACCTTTGACATGATGTTGGGAAGTACATCATATCCTCCATTTCCTACATCATTTCCAAATCTAAAATCAATAATAAAGGATTATATACTCCCCTACCTACTCCTAGCTGACCCTGGGAATCCATCTCCATGGATTCTATGTCGGGCCTTCCTTCTACCAAGCAGAGGCAACGACTGTGTTTTCGTGGTCGTCAACAGGTTCTCTAAGAGGGCCATTCTTGTAGCCTACAAGAATAGCATCACAATAGAAGCCACTACCAAACTCTTCTTTGAACGAGTATGGGTACACTTTGGGATCCCATAATCCATGATCTCATATCAGGACAACATGTTCCTAAGTACATTATGTTCAAGCCTCTCATATTTGTTGCATACCAAGCTCACTAAGTCCATGACTTTCCATCCCTAAACTAATGGCCAGACAAAGGTCATCAATAAGATGATCGTGCACATCCTGCGCATGTACAACTGGAAACATTGACACACATGGGATGAAATCGTCCCCTAAGTTCAATGCAACTATAATATATGTCTACACATATCAAACGGCCATAGACCCTTTCAGGTGGTATAGGGATTCCAACTATTGTGTCCCATCGATGTTGTGATATCACTTGTAGTTACTCACGAGTATTATGTTCATGTCCAGTCTAAAGATGACATAGGTAACATCTTCATTGAGCACATTCAGCACATCCACCAGTAGGTCCATGACATATTGAACAAAGAAAATACTAAGTAACAACAACATCATGACCAAAATCGAGTGCCACACAAGTTCCAAGTAGGCAACAAAGTTTTGTTACATTTGCAAAAGCACCGCCTCGTTGGGGCCCATTGCAATCTTCAACCGCTCTGATATGGGACTTACACCATCACTAAGGTTGTAGGGGATAATTGTTTCAAGCTCATCATTCCATCATTCCTTGGCTTACACCAAGTATTCAATGTTGCCCAACTACATCCATAGTTTACCCCATTATTTGAAACATCCAACGTTGTTGAGCAGCTGACACCAATAGAGCTCAACCCCAAGTTGCATCATATAGGCCACAACTAATATGATCATGGACACATAGATCAAGAACACTCCTAGTAGAGGATCCTACTATAGAGAGTTGTCAAAACATGCCAACTCCTTCACAAGGGCAAGTGGCTCACTAGGGACCAGGGTTAACAGAAATTTCCTCACCTCTTGGAGGCTCTACACACAATGGGGACCATTTATTCCTAAGGGGTGAGGATTGATCCAAGTGAATATTGGTGGCCATCTATATAATCCACCTAAACCTCAAGATAGTTTCATCATTTTCCTTGATTATAGCACAATTTACTATTTTTAGCAGCTTTTCGAGGCCTAAACATTTAGATCTATTTTGACCCCCTAAATAATGTTTTTTGAGGTTTTCAACAAGCCAATGGCCATAGGAAAATATTGTAGTACTCGGAGAGACCTTTCTAACAAGGTATCGTACATGCCAAACTGAGATCATATGGCCAAGTTACAATCCTGGGAAGTTGGCTACCCAACTAACCCAAATCGGGCCCACAAACGTTTGGTGTTCCATCTCCCAAGGTTAGGATTTTGGTTGTTTAGGGTTTCTCTTTGTTGTTCATTAATAAAAAGGCCCTTCAGCCTCATTGTAACATAGGTTAGAGGCGTGTACCTAGCACATCTCTTCTCAAAGATAAGCTACCATCGCCCGAGCTAGTTTATTTCCATACTATATGTAAGCATCTTTCAATTCTTTGATATTAATGAAATGAATATTTACATATATTGCATCTCTGCGTTTTTGTTTATATCTGTATTTTATTTCATTCCTCCATAAGTTTGGATAATACACTACAATATTTCTTGCTAATGACCACCCCGAGCCATATTTAGAGTCTAAGGAGGTAATTTCTCATGATTTCTCAATCATTCAACAAATGGTAATAGTTAGAGTTCATTTCTTAAGTGATTCCCCAATATCCCATAGTTTTAAAACCATAGTGACTCTTAACCAGTAAAACAATAACCATAAGAATTCAAGTAAGGAATAAAGAGTCTCATTTCAATTCTAGTGAAGGATTATATATATAATGGGAGTTTGTTGGCTTTAGGGGGCTAGACCTAGATTTAGAATTAGTTGTGCTAACCAACACAACCCTATACCACTAGCCTTTTTGGCAACGAACTACTTGCATAGATCAGTCTCACCCGAGGCGATATTAGGAGATGTTAGAACTAGGTTTCTGTGCATCCAAAGGGACTATACCATGTGGATGTAAGGTTCAAAATAGTTTAGGGCTTAATCTGACCTTCGCAAACTCTTAACCTTATTCTTACAATCATAAAGTGTTTACTAATTTAATAGATTAGTGAACTGCACGAAACTATACTAGCATGCATTATTCATCATATAAAACAATATCTGAACCTTCATGATGCAATTGCAGAAGATATATATAAAACAAACCATAAATAGTCAAACCACAGAAACTATGCAAACATATAGAAATTACACAAATCTATCTCAAAACTATTCTTTATTAGTCAAGTCTTTTCAAATACAATCTTTCTGACCCTGCGCACTCAGTTGCACACATACCAAGGTCTCCAAGTACACAGTAGCAAAAACCCCCGCCCTTCACCCAACTAGAGGAAGATCTTACAAAAGAGACTTAAAAATGTTTCTTCAATACAGTACATCCTGCCTTAGACTTGCAAAATCATCCCTTTATATATGCTTCTAACCTTACAATACCATGGTCTGCAAACCTACGTGGACCAGAATATCTCCTCATCTCAACTGTGTTGTAGATTCATCTGAACCTCCTCTGAAAGCTGCAACTTTTGGTGGTGGAATCAAGTCAATCCAACGGACGGTTGGCAAGATATCGACTGCCCTAGTTTGAAGGAAGCTACTGAAACTAAAGCTACAACTGTAGAAGTGAAGTTTGACCTGCGTGGACTAGAATATCTCGTCATGTAATTTTTTTTATAGGTTCATCTGAACCTCCTCTGAAAGGCGCAACTTTTGGTGGTGGAATCAAGTCAATCCGACGGAAAGTTTGCAAGATATCGATTGCCCTAGTTTGAAGGAAGTTGCTGAAACTGAAGCTACAACTACAGAAGTGAAGTTTGACCTCTATGGACTAGATGATCTCCTCATCTAAACTACATTGTAGGTTCATCTAAGCCTCCTTTGGAAGCCACAACTTTTGGTATTGGAATCAAGTCGATCCGACGGTCATTTTGTGAGATATAGTCTGCCCTACTTTTGATGATGAAGCGCTAATGTTGATGCTGCTAATCTAGGGTTTGCTACTACTGATATAAATCAGATTTATTGTACTATTTCTCTCTGTTGAATTATTGAAGTTAAAAGAAGATTTGATCAAAGGGTTTCCCCACACATTCTGGGGTTTGTCCCTGGCTAGCCGCCACATCTTCTGTCTTGTTTTCTATCAATCATTTAATGTTCTATATGCACTTTACTTTATGGACGTGTGATTGCTAATCTGTGGAATATAATAAGAAAAAGAAGTAAACTATTATAAGCATAGAACATACCATAACTTAACATGGTATCAGAGCTAAAGTGAAGACAAAACCCGAGCAAGAGCAAGAGCAATCACCAAAGAGAAGATTGGCAAGGCTATCCTAAAAGAATTGTGGTGTCCTCAACACTCTTTCCTGCCGAAGACAAGCTCCATGAGAAAGTTGACTATCATGGATGGAAGATGTCTATCGATGTAACCCTAGAAGATCAAGGAGTGTTGGACCATGTAAGAGGCAATATTGTTGAGCCTCCATCAAATGCATCCACTGCCGCTTGGAACAACTGGAAAAAGAGAGAAGTCAAATCAAAGAAGATCATCCGGGACTCTATCGACAAGCACTTGGTGGCCTACATCTCCGACCTAAACACCTCCAAGAAAATATACGATAGACTAGTGAGTTTATTCAAGGTAAATGATGCAAATCAAGTTTTGTTTCTTAGAAATAAGCTGAAGGAAATTAAGAAGGGTAAATATGAGAGTATGCAAGCATACTTCTTAAGGATCACCGAAATCAAGAACGATATCCTATCTATTGGGGAGGCTATTACTAACATGGAAATGGCACTCATGACTCTTGGAGGATTACCATCCGAATGGTACGTGCTCATGACTACTCTTCTGAACAATAATGTAATTCCTGGTTTCAAGGAATTAATGGCTAGATGCGTTCAAGAAGAAACAAGGGTAGAAGAGAAAGAAATTCCCTTGCCTAAAGGTCCTCTTGCTAAGTTTTCTTCTCATGCTAAGAGAAGAAATAATTTTGGGTTTAAATAAAAAAGAAAGGTTGGACCTAAGTGTGGAAGAAAAGGACGATGTTACGTTTGCAATAAACTAGGTCGCTATGCAAGGGAATTCCATGATAGAAAGGGCTCTCACCATGATGATGATCAAAATCCCTCTCATGGTAATCGAAGGGATGGAAAATTCAATAGCAAAGGTAAAAGGAATGTTGGAAATCAAGGAAGAGGACAACCATTCAAGAAGGCTAGAAATTCCAAGATCTATTAAATGCACCTGACCTCTAAAAGAACCTGGTGTCCATCTCGGCAATGGAGGACAAAGGCTACAAGGTAACCTTCAGTGATGGCAAGGTACGTATATAGAAAAATAATGTTAAATATGCCTTTACTCGTGGGTTTCATGTTGATTCATTATATCAGGTCAATGGAAGTCCGCTAGGTGTCATATCTTATGACACATCTCTTCAGTCCGAACTTTGGCATCGGAGGTTTGCCCACCTTCATTATAAGTCTCTACCCGATGTAAGACAGATGGTAATAGGGATGCCTGAATTCCAAGTAGAGAAAGAAGGTGTATGTCTGTGATGTGCTGAAGGAAAGCTCAAAAGGGGACCATTCCCCTCAAGTCAAACCAAGACTTCCAATATATTACTATTGGTTCATTGAGGCATATCTGAGGCTAGCATTAAGAGGGAGACTACTAAACCACATACTCCTGAGCAAAATGGTGTGGGGGAAAGGAATAATTGTACAATCGTCGAAGTTGTCCATGCCATGCTCCATGATCAAAGACTTCTGAAGTTTCTATGGGCCAAAGCTACAAACACCTCTGTATATGTACAAAACTGATGCCCTCATCAAGCATTGGGTTCCAAGACTCCTGAAGAAATGTTCACCGTGACGAGCTCTCTAGAAGCTGACACCATGGAACCAAAAGAAAAAGAGTATCACGAGATATTTGCACCTGTTGCTAGAAATACCACCATCCACTCGATCATAGCCTTTACGGCTTCACAAGGATGGAACCTACATTATATGGATGCCAAGACCACATTCTTGCACAGTTTGATCAAAGAATAGGTCTACATGGAGCAACCCTAAGGATTTGAGATTTATGATCGAAAATCTCATGTATGCAGGTTGAAGAAGGCTCTCTATGGGCTGAAGCAAGTGCCCTGAGCATGGTATGAGAGGATCGATAGCTACTTGATGAAGCTGGGATTCACTAGGAGTGAAGCCAATCATAACCTTTACTTTAAGGTTGAAGATGACAAGCCTCTCATATTGGTATTGTATGTGGATGACCTCTTTCTAACAAGTGAAGACCCTATCATTCACAACTGTAAGAGGGAGTTGGCTTCTAAATTTGAAATGAAGAACCAAGGACTTGAAGTGTGGCAGAAGCCAAGGGAAATTTTTCTATCTCAAGGAAAATAGGTTCTAAAGATTCTAAAAAGATTTAGTATGCTGGACTCCAAGCCTGTGACTACCTCAAGGATCTTAAATTTCATAAGTTATATGGTAGTGATGTCCAACCAGATTTTGGAAATGCCTCTGAGTCTCAAAAGCTCATTCACGTTGATGTTCTTGGTGAACCTCCGTCCGAACATATGTTTTGCAGTTAGCATTGTGAGCTCATATTTGGTTGAACCTCACTAGATTGGTGTCAAGAATCTTCTGAGATGTCTTCAGGACACAATCTCTCATGGATTAAGATACACTGCCGAAAATATGAAACTGCATTATTCAAATGTTGATTAGGCAGGTAGTGTGGAGGATCATTGGAACACTTTTTAGTTCTATTTTTCTTTGGATTCTGCTTCGATATAATGGATAAGCAGGAAGAAGAAGTCGATTGCCATAAGCACCACCTAGACCAGATACATATCTACGAGTATGATCTCATATGAAACTGCCTGGTTGGGGAAGCTCTTCAGTGAGCTATTTGAACACATACCACTCTAATTCTCTTTAACAACCAGAGGTGGGATTCCATTATTGATGAATCCCGTATTTGTTGATTGATCTGTAGATAGACATCATCTAGGATATGGTAAGTCAATGAGCAAGGAGGTTCCATCGCATTAAAATGACGTACAGGTCAATACAACTTGTCAAAGCCCTGAGGAAAGATCTAATCTGTGATTTTCCCAAACAACTTGGAGTCATCAAGAAACCCTTGTACAAGGGTCCTACATGTTACATACATTAAGCTTTGGGAGCTCTAAGGGCTTGCGGTTCTAACTGGAGAAACATACGACCACAAGGTTACTCACCCTCCCTTGGTGGTGCGCACTGGAAAAAGATGATTTGCTCTCTTGTGGAACAAGATGATTCGCTCTATTGTGGAACAAGATGATTCGCTCTCTTGTGGAACAAGCTGACTCGCTCTCCTATGTAATAATATGATTAGTTCTCTTGTGAGGCCTGGATTGACATGTTCCCCATGGAGATTGTAACAGGATTGATGTGTTCTCCTGTGAGGCCTGGATTGATGTGTTCTCGTGTAAGGCTTGGATTGATGTGTTCTCCATGGCGATTATAGCAAGATTGATGTGTTCTTCTATGAGGCCTGGATTGATGTGTTCTCCATGGTGATTGTAGCAAGATTTATGTGTTCTCCTGTGAGGCCTGGATTGATGTGTTCTCCATGGTGATTGTAACAGGATTGATGTGTTGTCCTGTGAGGCCTAGATTGATGTGTTCTCCATGGCCATTGTAGCAGGATTGATGTGTTCTCCATGGCAATTATAGTAGGATTGATGTGTTCTCCTGTGAGCACATGATTTATTAGTTCTCCTGTCAAGGCATCCTACCCATGCAATCTAGGACTCATGGGAAGTACTTCTCATCGAATCAATGAGCAGGGAAATGAAGTTAGGTACCAAAGTAGTACTGATGGACGCATAGCTATATCTACCGTACTCCCTATGCTAGGATGACCTCCATTGATCTGGGATCAATGATATTGATCTGGGACCAGTGGTAGGAGTTGTACCATACTATGACACTGACTTAGGATCAGTTGAGACTGGCCTGGGACTAGTGTTACATACTCTGAGACTAACTTTGTGTCAATGCAGTACTGGTCTGGGACCAATGAGAGTGGTACACACTATGATGCTGACTTCGAGTCAGTTGAGAGTGGTCTGGGACCAGTGGTACACTCTTTGATACTGTGATACTAGTCTGGGACCAGTGGTAGGAGTGGTACCTACTACGAAGCTGACTTCGGGTTGGTTGAGACTAGTCTGGGACTAGTGGTATGCACTCTGAGACTAACTTTGAGTTAGTGGAGGATGATACTGGTTTGGAACAAGTGGAGTTGTACTCACTATGATGCTAACTTCGGGTTGGTTGAGACTAGTCTGGGACCAGTGGTACATACTCTAAGACTGACTTTGAGTCAGTATGATACATCCTCGATCATTTCTTCTTCTTCATAATTCAGACAAAAGCAGAGCAAAACAGAACAATGAAAGAACAGAGCAGAATAGAGCAGAACAATACAAATCGGTATAGGGAAGAATAGGCTATATAGGGTAGTGCATTTGATGGATGAATAGTAGCAATCGACAGACAGATTGCAAATGAAGTTATCCCTAGTTGAGAGGGAGTGTTAAAATTAAAAACTAGGGACAAACTTCATGTGGGTCATCTTATTCATGGTTGATAATATTTTTATTAGATTCCTCTCATTGAGAGGCGTAGGGTTGATATAAAGATCATTCGATTCCGATAACTATTTATGGATATATGAATTTAATTTGATCATGGAATTATTATGAAGCTGACCTACAACTCATATAGGCTCAGAAGCCCAACAGTCACATCTATTCAAATATCAACATTGTGTATAAATACAAGAGGACTTTTCCTCATTTCCAATCACTCATCTCATCACATCTCTCTCTCTCTCCTGCACAAAAAAGAGGGTTTTCTCTACTGTGCAGAAAAGGGTCTCTCCCTCACACATGTGAAGCTGGAAGCTGCTGAAACTAAAGCTGCAACTGCAGAAGTAAAGTTTGACCTGCATGGACCAGAAGATCTCCTCATTTGAACTACATTGTAGGTTCATCAAAACCTCCTCTGAAAGTCGGAACTTTTGGCGCTGGAATCAAGTCAATCCGATGGGCGGTTTGCAAGATATCAACTGTCATAGTTTGAAGGAAGCTACTGAAACTGAAGTTGCAACTTTAGAAGTGAAGTTTTACCTACGTGGACCAGAAGATCTCCTCATATAAACTACATTCTAGGTTCATTTGAACCTCCTCTAAAAGCCACAACTTTTGGTGGTGGAATGAAGTCAATCCGACGAACGGTTTGTAAGATATCGACTGCCCTAGTTTGAAGGAAGCTGCTGAAACTGAAGCTGCAACTGCAGAAGTGAAGTTTTACCTACGTGGACCAGAATATCTCCTCATCTGAACTGCGTTGTAGGTTCATCTAAACCTCCTTTGGAAGCCGCAACTTATGGTGGTGGAATCAAGCTGATCCGACAGTCGGTTTGTGAGATATCGTCTACCCTAGTTTTGATGATGAAGTCGCTACTGCTGATGTTGTTGATCTAGGGTTTTCTACTACTGATATAAATTAGATTTATTGTACTATTTCTCTCTACTGAATTATTGAAGATGAAAGAAGATTTGATCAAAGGGTATCCCCACACATTGTGGGGTTTGTCCCTGACTAGCCACCACATCTTTTGTCTCTTGTCTTGGCTTGTTTTCTATCAATCGTTTAATGTTCTATCTGCACTTTACTTTATGTACATGTGATTGCTAATTTGTGGAATATAATAAGAAAAAGAAGTAAACTCTTACACACATAGAACATACCATAACTTAACAACATTCAAGTGTGATAAGTATACAAGTAAACGCTTATCCTATTATCTTTGATCGACTGACAACTCAGGGAGGAACTTTAACTCTCTGCCCAATCATAGGTCAACTACACTGCAATCTTTCTTGCAAGTCACCTAACCCAAGCCAGATTTAGAGTCTAAGGAGGTAATTTCTCAATTATTCTCAACCATTCACAGATGGTAATAGATAAATATCATTTCTTAAGTGATTCCCCAATATCCCATAGTTGTAACAACACAATGACTCTTAACCAATAAAACAATAACCACAACAGTTCAAGTAAGGAATAAAGAGTCTTATTTCAGTTCTAGAGAAGGATTATACATAATGAGGGATTTATTAGTTGTATTAGCTACTTTGGGAGCAAACATAACACTCATTCTAATAGTTTATCAGTGGATGCTAGCATTAGTGTTATTATCCCTAAGTATACGCTTGGAGTTTATCAGTCCCACCTAGCACCTAAGTGTCTTAGTCTGACTAATATTTTGTCAGGAAAATAAGTTCCCAATGTTTTATCAACCCCAAGGAAAACCATTACTCATGTGGTTTATTAGTAACCAATCCCTTACAAGTTTATTAGCCAAGAAATCACCTAAGTATCATAGCCCCATCAAACTCTCTCTTCAACATCCAACACATTGGCACATTCATAAGCATAAGTAAAATAATACATAAGCACAACACAAGCCTTAGTAAAATATAAGGGAACCCATCCCACAAGCACAAAACATTGGTCTAGAAGGAAATCAATTCTTCCAAGTAGACCACGACCATAGTCAAAACCCTCTCTACATTCCCTTCTCTTGTTCACCCTCTGTCCCAGAATCTACATGAAAGAAAACTCCTCTCAAATACTCTTGTTGGAACTTTTCTCCCCTTCCTTTCACTTGCATGTTGGCCCAGTCAACACAATCCACAAGGGAAAGTCTATAAACTTGTCTTCAACTCAAGAGGCCCATTACCTCTATCCAATGCCTACGCAACAATTCCATTATATAAATTACGGATTTAGGTGATGAAATAAATTCAGGGCTTGGGTTTACAAAAAACTCCTCCTCCTTAAGCCTTTGAATCCATGTCCACTTCCTTAGCTAGTCAATGTGTTTACATTTCCACATTATTTACATGAATGCAATTCATGATAATATTTACAAGAGGGATTAGCTACATGGATAGTCACAACAAAGGGGGTATCATGGAGGTTCAATAAGTGCACTCCAAATATTCAAAGCTATACTACATCACTTGAGGAATACCATTGAATTAGACTTTGTTCTATCCCTGACGTAGATATGATGGATCAAGTCAGGTCTTGAGTACCTAACACTGGTTTTACTCTGTCTAGGTTGGATGGCATACAGTGTTGGTTGGAAAATACAGATTAGAAAATCAACATTACAGTAGACTTCCTTACTATTATAACTTGTATTTATCCACAAGAATATGTGAGCTATCTTGAAATAATCTAGGTGGATTCTCCTACCAATCAATGATGTTCATCATAGATTTGTTGGAATTTTTTATTCTGCATTTATGTTAATGGATAAGTTCCATTTATATTTTGTCAGCTACTAACAGGGTTTCTTTAGGCTTGTAGGGAAACTCTAGCCATTTTTCTATGTAGTAAGTAGAATAGTAGATAGACATGGATATCTTATGGATTAAACACCCAAGTTGTGCTACTAGTCTAGTTTCCCTAATGGTAGGCTACTAGTAGCAAGAGAATATTGTTTAAAATTATATTTTTTATCTTATAATATAACTCTATGTATATTAGACAAAAGAAACATCTATTTTAAGGCAAATAAAATACTCCTAATATTTTTAATTATAATTCTACTCTCTCAAAAATAAAAACTAGCTATTTTTTTGAAAATAATATACACACATTATAATAATATTTTTTTATAATAATAATTAATTAAATTAATCTCAACCTAAAACTTCAATTATTTTGAAAATTTGTCATATTTATAGTATAATAACATAACAATTAAAAAATTAATAACAACAAAATAATTCTATTACAATTCATTCAATCTCATAGCTCTTCAATTTCAATGTTGGCATTAAAAGAAAGAGAAATTATGCAATGAATCTCTTAATCGTACAACATATTTTATTGAAAATGTAATCAAAATGATAATCATCTTAATCACTTCAGCTCATTAAAAAAGACAAATTATGCAATGAATCTCTTAATCGTATAACATATTGAAACTGTAATCAAAATGATAATCCTTTTCATCACTTCACCTGTATTTGGAAAAGATTAAGTTAACTAATTTAACTGATGAAATTTGGAAAAGATGAAGTTAACTAATTTAATTGATGAAATTTGGAAAAGATGAAGTTAACTAATTTAGCTGATGAAATTTGGAAAAGATGAAGTTAACTAATTTAGCTGATGAAAAATAGTGTATTGAAAAAGAAATATATTTATACCGACATTGTAATGTGGTGTATAAAAATATGTATTTAGTTGTGAATTATAATGTTGGTTTAAAAGGAAATGCAATTTGTAAATTTTAAAATTGGTTTCCATGAAATAAATAATTCATGATTTTTTATCGTTAAAAAGTGAAATTAAAATTTAAATAGTATTTTATATTATATATAAAATTAAAATTAAATTTATTAAAATATTTAATTTATTTAAGATAATTTAATAATTACATGTAAATACTGATTTTTTATAAACATATTTGTTATTTAATTTTTTTAAGAGAGAAAATCTATTTTTTAATTTTCTCATTAACTATTTAAAATAACATTGGTTTTGTAAATATAATTATTAATAATAGTATATTTGTCATTAACAATAATATAATTATTTATAATCAAACTCAATTAATTATGAGTTAACACCAATACCAACACCCATCATCTAATCGTAAATTGTTAAAGTCTATTCACAATTATCACTATGGATAAAACTTTGAAAGCAAATTCTGTTAAAATTATAATTTCACCGTGCGCGCGGTCAGCAGTCAACACACGGAGAAAACCACCCAGCGGCAAATCTAAACCGGCAGGAAGATATCGCACCACCTTTCGACCTGAAGTGGTTTCCGGACATGGTGGTCCGATGCTGACATCTGTCCACCCATGACGTACCCATGACGTAAGCACCTGACATCCATCGGAAGGTAACGATGGGTCAGCTCACCCCGCCCGATATGCGTCCGATCAAGGTGCATCTCTCTCCGCCATACGATTGAAGGGAAAGTACTGCGCAGTTTAACCTGTCACAAGTACATACGGGCCTGTTAAAGTTTAATGAGGCGTGGACCATATCCCATACGTTAAATTAATGTTATGTCATATGTTTGGTAAGGTTTTTAACATTTCTTACGGTGATTTAAATACGGAGAATGGGCCGAAACCATAAGGTAAGTTTTATTTTATTTTTTTTAATATGTTTTTTGAAAGAGCGTTGACCCCATTTTTTGTTATGTAAAAAAAAACCACGGGGATTGTAAAACATATATGTAATTGCACATTGTAAAAAAAGAAAAACAGGGGGTCCGCAGCACAAAAAAAAATAAAATGTGTGAATCTCACATGGTGAGATAAGAAATTGGATTCGCAGCAGCGAATGGAGAATAGAGTTTAAACTTTGTATTGCAGGGGACGCATAGATGTGCAAAAATGTTTTTGGTTTGAAATGTAAAAGGAAAATGCAGCAGCAGTGAAAAGATTTATTTTTTTTGTCTTGGTAATGTAAGAAGTAAAAAGGAATGCACAGCAGTGCAGAAGGAGAAAGTAAATGAAGAAAACCAGTGGGTTGTTTTGTTTCAAATCCATGAGTTGTTTCACAACAGTGAAAAGGTAAATCTGTAACTTCCTGTAAGTTTTGTTTTCACACAGCAGTGAATGTAAATGAAATATTTACACACAGTAGTGTAAAATTTCATAGGAGGCAGAGTAAATCTTGTGAAAATGTTTTGGTGAATCCCTCTGTGTGAAAGAGGATGAATATGTAAGTGTTGTTGTTTAATGAATAGAAATCATTTTATGGTGGTGGAATACTCTGTCCTGTGTAATTAATTTAAAAAAAAAGACTTCTCTGAGTAAAAGATCCTGGTGTAAAGGAAACAGAGCATTGCCTCTGTGATTTATATTTTGTGGTTTTGGTATTTTCCCATCACAAACAGAGAAAAATACCCAACAGTGGTATCAGAGCAGGCTTAGGCTCTTTGAAGATAACAAAGAAGCTGAAAGGAAGGAGTCTTTTGGTTGCAGCAGTCAGTTGTTTTTAAATACACAGTCAAGGATTTAGAAGCATAGCTGAGAATGCAAGGAATGGCCAGCACAAGCACTGGTATGGGTATGTTTAACACCCAGCTCCCACAGTTCAATGGGAAGAACTATGACTACTGGGCAATAACTATGAGAGCCCTGTTTGCCTCTCAAGATTTATGGGAAATAGTTGAAGATGGCTTTGATGAACTAGCAGATAAAACTAAGTTTAATAGGTTAACTCAGGCAGAGAAAGATCTACTGAAGAGCAATAGGAAGAAGGATTCAAAAGCCCATGTGTTGTTGTATCAAGCAGTGGACTAGAGTGTGTTTCCAAGGATAGCAGGAGCTAAGACATCCAAAGAAGCATGGCAAACCCTCAAGACAGCCTATCAAGGCATGGACAAAGTGAGGATAGCAAAACTACAGTTGCTGAGGAGAGATTTTGAGAATCTCAACATGAAGGAGTCAGACAACATTGACTCATTCTTCACACATGTAATTGGTCTGATCACACAGATGAGGACTCATGGAGAAACCATTGAAGATAGGAGGATTGTGGAGAAAATACTGAGGGTCTTACCCTCAAAGTTTGATGCTATTGTCACGACCATTGAAGAGACAAAGGATCTCTCAAGCTTTTCAGTTGATGAGCTACATGCATCACTGATAACACATGAGCAGAGATTGAGTAGGAATCAGAACTCATCTCTAGAGCAAGCCTTCAAGACCCAGATGTCCTTTGGAAGAGGAAGAGGTCAAGGCAGAGGAAACAAGAGAGGAAGAGGCAGAAGCCAGAACAAAGGAGGAAGGAACAGTCCAGCAAATGCTCAAGGAAGAGGCAGCAATCCAAATCAGAACCAAGGTCAAGGCAGCAGTCAACAAAGAGAACAACATCATGCTCAAGGACAAAGGTATGAAAAATCCAATGTCCAATGCTATTATTGTAAAAAATATGGGCATTATGCCAGTGAATGTAGGAAGAAGCAGCATGATATGAGTAATAGACAAAATGCAAATGTTATTAGAGAGAACATCAGCCAAACTAATGTGTTGTTAGCTTGTAACATGGCTGAAACAAAGGGTGAAGACATATGGTTTTTAGACTCAGGTTGCAGCAACCATATGACAGGAAATATAGCCCTCTTTTCTGCCCTAGATAAAAATATGAAATCAGAAGTCACACTAGGAACTGATAGCAAAGTGTCTGTTATGGGAAAAGGGGAGGTAAAAATATTTACAAAGCAAGGAGAAAGGAAAACAATAGCAGATGTGTATTATGTCCCCGGAATGAGATGTAACCTCTTGAGTATTGGACAGCTTCTTCAAAAGGGTTACAATGTTTACTTTGTGAATGATGTGTGTACCATCATGGATATACCACCCAGCAAACGATGCATTGCTGAAGT
>APFE030055246.1:0-27108 GCA_000404065.3 Pinus taeda | reverse complement strand
CAAATTTATAAGACATGAACAACAAATTTAGAAGATCTAAAAGCTTAACAATAATTTAATATAAAACCACATTGTTTCATAAATTAAATTAAGGGTTCTAGAAATTATATTTAATTATAAGATCAGGGTAGCCATGAAAAACACGAGTTACACTAACAATTTTTATCACTCACACCAAACTACAAAATAATTACATGGAAACTAGAGAAATGAAAGTTAAAGACACTAGAAGGTATAAACTTACATGCACATGAAACTAGAACAATTAATGAAGAAACTACGGTGATATAAGAAGCGCGGCAGGTATAGAAGTATCGGATCAATATTTATTAGATGAATAGGAACTAAGTAATGAGCAGAGAAACTAAGTAATGAAAGGAGAAACTAAGCAAAGAAAGGATGGATGGGATAATCTGAACCATAACAATCCGATGGATTGATAATCAATAGAAAATACTTTTAGAAAATTCAAAAAAAAAAATCACAGGAAGAAAATTAATAGAGAAGATTGAAAACAAAACTAAAATGAAAATATTAGATTTTGCTTTGAAAACAAAGATCAGAAGAAATATACCGGAACATTGAGTAAAATATAACAACGACAAAATAATCGAACCTATCCATTCAATTAATATTAATAAAAACATTAAGCAATACCAAATAACTATTTAAAATAATTTTATATATTATAATTATAATAATAGAATATTTAACCAAACCTAATAACAAATTATGAGATTTAATGAAGACATATTTAGAAGATGTGGAAGCGCACAAAGTCTTGAACAATTTATATAACCACATCGTCCGAGAAAACTATAAGAGAAGGGCAGCCCTGAAAAATGGATTTCGAGGGCCAAGCTTATGGCAACTAGTTTTTATAACTGACATGAAACTACACCTAATTTAAATAAAGATAAACTATCGAGGAATTACATCTACACCACAAAAAATTGAAGTCGCGGAGAAACAAAATATTGAACACATTGGAAGGTTTAAATGTACCTGCAAATGAAAATACAACAATTTCAATTAATCGGGAAACTACAATGGTTTAATAAGCGCAACATGCATGGATGGAATAATCGGAATAGAATGGAATAGTGATTGGATGAGTAGGAACTATAGTTATGAGCGGAGAAATTACGCAAAGAATGGAAGCACAGGATAATTTAATAACCAATAGAAAATACTCTCGGAAAATTAATTATCTCAGAAAATTAGTTATTGGCGGGGTTGATAAATAATAGAAAAAAATTTTTTAATTATCTCAGAAAATTAGTTATTGGCGGGATTGATAACTAATAGAAAATAATTTCTTAATTATCTCAGAAAATTAGTTATTGGTGGGATTGATAACTAATAGAAAATAATTTCAGAAAATTAAGAGAAAGAAAAATTTCAAAAAATTAAGAGAAAGAAAAATCATAGAAGTCTTGATTTCAATCATTACAGGGCTGCAAAAATTAACATAAAGAAAACTGAAATAGCAGTACTAGGATTTCAGAGATTAGAGGAAATGTACGTGTAATTGAATCCCTGTGAATTATTGAGGAGGAGCAGTGAGTAAACCATAGCAGGCCCTTCAATGGGAGGTTCCTGTCCATCATAATTATACAACAGAAAACAATTCCATTCAGTAATTTTGAAGGAAATAAAATAAATTCCATTTGTTATACGCAAACATAAGAAACTAAATGAAACTAAACAATAGAGGAATTACATGAAACTAAACAACAAAGGAATTACATTAAAGCACATCAGGGTACACGAGTGGATGGAATGATGACGTGGCTAAAAAACCAACTGAAAATACATTGAAAACTTCAAAGAATATACCCTGTTCTTGGTTTGGTTTCAGCTGAGGAAACCTCGGTTTCTGTCATTATAGGGCACAAGAAATTAACAAAAAAAAATGGAAATGAATGGGATCACTGGAATTGACAGCAGAAATTAGAGGAATGTAAGAGGAGCGTAACCGACTCTTCAATGGGAGGTTCCTATCCATCGCAACAATACACCATAAAATAATGGAACCGGTCCCCTCAATAATTTTCAAGGAAATAAAAGGAATTCCCTACAGGAGTGTTTTGATATACACGGAAATACATTTCAATGGCTGAAATGAAAACTACTGCATCTATCGAAGTAGAGAGAAACAGAGCACAAATGAATCAATATAATATATACCTGAAATTAAAAGACCCAGAGAACTTAACCGCCTTTCCTCTGAAGCTAGGAAGTTGTTTGCGTAGTAGTGGATGATCCAATTGCCTCCTTATATAACATGATTGAGTTTGCACATACTCACTTACATGACAGACATGTCACAGGCACACGCACAAGCACACAGACTGAGATGCCCAAGTACATATACCAGACCCACAAGGCATGCATAAACATACGAGATCGGACCACACAGACACATCCGACGAGAGCAGAGGTTCATGACAAGGAAGAAGTAAATGGGAAATTTCTACGACGTTCGATACATTGAGTTTGCACATACTTACTTACATGACAGACATGTCACAGGCACACGCACAAGCACACAGACTCAGATGCCCAAGTACATATACCAGACCCACAAGACATGCATAAACATACGAGAGCAGAGGTTCATGACAAGGAAGAAGTAAATGGGAAATTTCTGCGACATTCGATACATATATCTAGGGTTTCTCTCAACGGATATATTGGCCTCCTTTTTTGAATAACGGTTTCAGAGGCAAATCTGTCTCTTCCACAAATGGGAGAGGTGGTCTTTTTAAAAAGGCTGGCATAAAACAATCATGTTTTTCTTTCTTTTAATTTCGATTCATGATTTCGGTTTTTCAGTTGTGCTTTTTATGATATTTGATTTAACCATTACTTTTCGAAATTTAGAATAAGTTTCACATGCCCTAGGTAGAATCTAATGATGGAGTAACTGACATCAAAATTAGAAATGGAATTGTCCGACATCAAAATTAGAAATGGAATTGTCAGACTGATACCGGTTAGCTAGTGTAACATTTATTTAACGGATATATCGACCTCTTTTCTTGAATAACCGTTCCACGACAAATCTCCTATTTCTTCCACAGATGAGTGAAAAATTTAAAAATTAATGTTACTATCTTTTAGCTATGTTGTGTTCATTATTGTTAACTATTTTTTACTACTTGTTTTTGAATAATAAAAGCATTATATGGATATCCTTGGAAATTTTCCAACAGTGTATATAGGGTTTCTCATAAGGGTTATATTGGCCTCCTTGATTAAATCACTGTTTATTTTATTTAACTGAACAATCATTTCATATATATACAACTTCTTTCAACAGATATATGAGCCTCCTTTATTGAACAACCATTTCCAAAATATTTAAGATTGGTCTACCCACTGTACTTAAAAAAATGTTTGCATGTTTTTTTTTTTAAACATTTTTTTTTTTAAATTTAGATTTATGTTTTTTTTAGTATTTATTTTAACTCCTGCATTTTAATAATTTTACTATGTTATCTAGTTTATTTTAATTCATGCATTTTACCATGTTGTTTCTATTAATTTTGATTTACTATTACTTTTTCAATTTTAGAACAATAACTCAAATTGCTTAACACAATGTGAGTGACGATTCTTTAAAACAATAGAGAGTGACTCTATTAAAAGATAAAAGACCAATTCCCTAATATGTTGGTCTCCATTCCTTATTGAATTGAAGAACTCATATAGTGATTCCACTAATTGGGATTTGATTCCATGATATATGGGATTTGATCTCATAACATAACATATGGAGTTCAACTTGTTTATGAAAGGCTATAAAGTGGATGATAGGGTAAGCATGATTATGCATTGGTACAAATCATTTTTTTTATTTTTTATTTTTTAATATAATTATCAACTAAATGGGCATCAATGAAACAAGTAATTGTACATGATTAGTAATTTTAATGTAAGGGAATTATTTTCAAATTAATAGAAGATGCCAAATAATAATTTTATTGTAAAAATCTATACTCATCCAAAGTTAAGTTATGGTATTTTTGAGTAGTTAAAATACATATCCAATGGTATTGGGAATTGGATATGTATGAGTAATATTTAAATGGGATGTTTTCTTAAGGCTGTAAAAAAATAAAAAAAAATTTAAAAAAAAATAATCTTAATTATATATATATTATATATATTATATATTATATTTATATATATATTATATATATATTATAATATATATTATATTATATATATTTATTCTATGTAATTTTCTTTTATATGGATATGAATTTATGATCATTTTGAATATTCATTTAATGAGGATAACAACGATGTGAAGGAACCCTTGAAACGTAAAGCTTTAATGAATATATGAACCCTTGAAACGTAATGCTTTAATGAAAATATGATAGGATGTAATAATATTCTGAACTCTTCATCCTAAATATTAATATGAAGGTGTATCCATGGAAGATACCCCTCAAACTATGAAGAAATTCATGCTCATAACAATCAAGGGAGTATCATTTAGGTGTGTGAAAACAAATCCAGCATTTGCATAATATGAGTGTAAGTGGAAGCCATCCAGAAATCTTTTCTTCAAATCCATGAAAAACATATTAAATATATTTATAGTGTAGAGAAGTCAATACACAAGGAAGATTTAAAAACTTTAATGATATAGAAGTAGATCGTGAAGAGAAAAAATAAGACAAAGTGAATGCCATTTATTCTTGTGGTGTTGTTATTTGATTTGATATTGTCTCTAATATACAATATTGTATTCATAGGGTATTGAGAAATTATAATATGAGTTATTAACTACTTTCAACAATGAATGATGGTTCTCAATGCTATAGGATGATTTATTATGGCTAGAAAGTTATTTACTTATTATAAAATCAAAAAGAAATTTTGTCCTTCTATATTGAGGAGGTGTATATCCAAAATGAGTAAAGTGACATGACTATATAACTAATAATAATAGGTTTTCATCACTAGTAATTGATATTGTTTTCTTAGTTAAATATGTTAATTTAAAAGCTGCGCACATTCTCTCTTATTGTCAACATTTAATTCTAGTTTTAAGATTTGTATAACAATGGGAATAGGTTGACCATATTGAGTTATGCATAAAATATTTTTCTCATAATGTTAGATCTTAATATTTTGGATTGTATTTAGATTTATTGATAAATAATATATATGATTTTTTATCCTATTTCCATTCACAAACAATATTAATATTAATGTTGTCTTCTCCATGTGGAGAAACTATCAACCCAACCAAGAAGCTTCCTAATTGATTACATTTTCATTTTGAATTCCCTTAATATAGTATTCATTATGCAAATTAGGTAAAATATCTAGTTATTATAAAATTAAGTTCCATTCAATTGCCAAATCAAAAGTAATCCTAGCTTTTAAAATAGTTACGTTTCTTCCATTGTTAGTTTATGCATAAACATGTAATAGAGCTAGAATATCTTGATACCGTTGCTTGAATTCTTGGTAAAACCAATAACTGATGGTTTTGACATATGTACGGTTTGAGTTTGAGTAAAAAAATGAAGCCTACTAGTATGAATTGAAATTACAAGATTGCCCCCATCATTGCAAGAAGCCAAAGATTGTGGTTCTCTCAACAATCCCACAAGGGAATTTTGTCCCCAAGCCAAAACTATTATTAGAACCTGATATGGCACACCCATTAATGAGTATCATTTCAAATTCTTCTCATTCAAAAGCATGCATGTAAAATTTAAAAGTTCATTGAAACCTTGGCTTCATTAACTATTAACCATCATTAGAAGTACAAATCCTTATGATACTTGTTTGAAGATTACTTGTGCTATAGCTTAGAGATACACCCTTCTTAACATAAAAATATCATGTGACCTTACATGTGAAAATTATTACAATGAGAAAAGGACCACATGTACAATGTCATTAGCAATCTGATAGTTGAATTAAAGGAAATGACACAATGCAAAAAACATTGAATAGAGAAAGAAAATTTATGTCCAATGATGAAAACCTTATCCATTTATACTCTTAGAAAATAAACTACCTTCTTTTACACTCTTAACAACAAACATATTAAACCATGGTGAAATCATAGTGTAGTTGATCAACATAGAGAGAGAAGAAAGAGTCCACACAAAAAGAAGGTATTGAATAATTTTTTTATGATGTACGCCCTATGACCTCCCTTCACTTGTTTTAATAGAATTGATTCACATTGTTGAAATATATTCTTCTGAACAAAACTCCAAAATACCCCATCATAATCCTAGGTGTTGGATCAACGATTGATATAAATCATAAACCTTTCATATGGGAGAGTTTTTTTTTTTCCTAGGTAGGTGGGACTACACATGGGTTTTTAAATAATAACCTTAACATCAAGGAGTGCCTTAAAAGTACACCCAATAAAAATCTATTCAAAATCCCTCTAGGGTGGTGTTGTACTATGTAACAACGCCCCCACCCGCCATTTATACAAGTAATAGTAATTAATATTTGACATATAAATAAATGCAAACTCTACAAATTTTCCTTAAAAACCTTAAAAAAGGAACTCATGCTTGAAGCTCTTATCACAAATTGCATCTCAAAGTTTTCCATGTAACAATTGTTAACATTCCATCGAAAATCCCGAAATGCAATATGTGATGAGGTCCCCACTATGGTTTTCTGATCACCACACTTTAATAACACACGATCACACTTCACAAATCACAAATTGATGGAGCATGCCATTGTGTCAACCCTTAAGAATTTGCGAAATGTGATATTGCAATTCTCGTAATCACATTTCTCATTAACTTCGAATAACGTTATATGGAAAAGTTTGAAAGTTTTGATGCACAAATAAAGTGTGAAGCATGGAGAAGATACTGAGATTTAATGTAATAATGAGTGTTTTGATAGAGTAATTAATTCCTCAAGGAGAGGAATTGATGTTTTCAAGTTATTGCTAGTTAACATTGAAATCTCATGTAAAATCTTCCCACGATTCAAAGTCATTTCAAAGAACTCTCTTCCTTAATTTCCCTCCATTGTGTGTGCTAATATATCTCTTTCATTTCAAGCAAGCCTCAAGAGAAATGTCATTGCGAAAGTTAATGCAAAAGCAGAAGAAGTAGAGAATTACAGAGTCTATTATATCAGATATGTCGCCTATATTCGCTGATGAGGAGTGACACCATGGGAAGTCATATACAACAGACTTGAAGATAAGCCTCCTAAAATTACTATCATAGAGGCAAAAAATGACCCAATAAAATTGGTGGGGGTCCAATCCAAAGATGTTGCTTACTCCTTCCCTTCCAAAATAGGAGCAAGAGCGAAAATACTCCCATACATCGATATGATTAGATGGGTGGTCAAAAATCTCAGTATTGAAGACACGTAATTCTTGAAATCGAAGATGGAGCTAATGGGGTCCTTCAAAGTTGAAGACCTGAAGAAAATGTATCATCTACCTCACCCTCAAGAAATATATGATAAAACATATGTATCCAACTTCGCGAAGAAAATTGAAGGACCTTTCAAGATGATCCACGGTTGGAGGGTCCTAGAGAAAAAATTCAAATATGATAAAACGAGTATGTATCTTGTAGATTCTTTGGAAAACCCCTGTAACTATGTAGCCTCTATGTTATGTAGGTTATATGGATTACCTAATGATACCAAGTTTCTCGTAGAATGGATTCCTTTAATTAATGCTTATGTCAATTCCCATATAATGAATTGGCCCACTATCCTATCTGATAACCTAGGTACTGCTATATCTGAGTACCATCAAAATAGATCCACCTCCACAGAGAACCTTCGTCCATTTTATTTCAGTGACTATATCATGGATGTCATCTATTTCTATACTAAATTTCCAATCATGGGTTGGAAACGGACATTGCAAGACCCCTAACCCATTCATCTCAACCACAAATAGATTTGGGAATCCCATTATATACCAAATTTTTATAAAATATGTCATGGTCTCATTTTACAGTTGCATCAATTTATTTTCAATGAGAAAGTCCCCATGGTTTCTAAAGAAGCCACTATAGATCTTCTCGTAGTAGGTAAGTATTTTGCTAAAGAATGGTTTACATATATCAGATCTTTTGGTATTACAGGGAACGCGGATGTGTTCCCTTTGTATGTCTCTGACAAGACAATAGTAAGAGAAATATCTCACTAGGATATGGGAAAAGACCTAACCAAGACAATAAAAGATAACAAAAAGTCATTATGGCCATCCTTTCCCATTCAATTTTGTTCTTTTTCATTAGAAAATTTCAACCATGCAACCAAGGAATCACTAAGCCTAGAGAGCCTCATGCTCCATACTGAGGCAATTTGATCCAAACATAATAGCACATAATCTTACTGTAGTAAAGATTAATCCCATTTAACTATGAGGCTAATGATTATTAGGATCTTTGAGAATTAGCTCAATCATTCAAACAAGCATTGGAATGGGCAAAGGACAATTTGATTCGTGATGATTTTAAGAAGTTTCACGAACTCAGAAGTCAAAGGCTCGAAACAATTCCATTGCATTTGTTAAGGGCTTAGGACAAACCTACTCCCAATGTAACTATCAGCAATGAGGGACCAAATTCTCGCATAAAGTCTCAAGTGGATATAGGGAAAGCACAGAATACAGGGAAAGTGTAGGACATAGAGAATACAGTGGAACCTAGCATAAGGTCTATCGAAAAACACGTCATAAGTGACCTAACTAATGATACTTGTGCCGAAGTCAAAAGCAACAATTTGGAGCAATAATGGGACCAATTTAATAAAAGGCTACAATATACTCCTAAGACAACAGATGCCCAGGAAATCACAAAATATCACACTCCTCTACAAACTAAGAAAACTATAGAGTCTAAGTCAATGGATGAGAAAGGGGAATGTTCACAACATATAAAAATCATTCTTGCATTACCGACATTGGAAATTGTCCTAAAGGTAACTGAAATTCCTCCTTTATATGTGTTCTACAACCCACTGCATAAGGCTATTGTAAGAAGGCAGAGGAAGAGAAGGAGGGTGGAAACACCTGAGATCCCAGCAGGGAATGAGCAGATGTACATTGTTTAGAAGGATATTCCTTCCAATCCTGCTAAAACTTTGACAAGGCTGTTGTAGTTTACAGGAGCTTATGCAACTTCCACCATGGATAAATCCCCTGAGGTATCAATTTTGTTAAGGGAAAGGGAAGAAAAGATAGTGCAACTCGAGCAACATCTTAGAATTGGGAAGAAAAGTGTGAACAAACAAGCTTTTGAAGAACTAGCCCTGCAACAGAATATGGAGGTATTAAAGATAAGCTGTTACACTGAAATTTGTCACCTCGACTATCTGCAGTCTATGTGGCCTCATCAATAGCCACATTGTCCTCTTTGTCAAGCTCCATACCTCTGCTCTTCATGTCAAAACTTCAAAGAGAGAGAAAGTCACTTGAAAACATGTTTATCTCTGGGTACGCAGGTTCTCTCTACCTTGCCTGTGTGTACGCACTCCAAATACACAGTACCTGCGTACTTGTACGCTCTGTAAGCTAAAGGTTGGGTGCGTACCCCTGGAAAGGTAAAAAGGCACGAGTTTCATCTTTAAAAAGTTACTTGTGGTCACTTCTAGAGCCTTCTAGAAGAGTGTTTGACGTGTATTGAGCGCCTCCAGATGGTTCATGCATCCCTATGATAGAGGAACTTATCCCATCAAGAGAGGACCCCATCCAAAAGAGGGAGTATCCCATTGATGTTGGAACTGAATAACTTCCTCTAGAAAACTATAAATACAGGCATTGGGCCAAAGGAGGGGAGGTTGAAAGCTGAACATTCCAAAGCGTAAATGCTGCTGGATTAGGACTTCCATTGTTAACTTGTGAGGAGAGATTACCATCCTTTCTTGTTGCCATATTGGAAGTGGGTGAGCTTGTCAAAGTAGAGGAAATCTCTTGTTGGACCCTGGGAGGAGCTTGCACAACACCAAGGCTCAGGTTGTAATGGTTCCTTTTTTGTTTCCTTAATACAAATAAGTCCATTCTTCTCAATGATTTGTTGTTAATGAATTATTTCATGTACTCCTTGGTCTATATGATGAATATGCTTTGTTTTATGAAATATTCAGGTGTTATGTAATCGTTTGACTGTTAGTGTATGCAGGTCTTAAAGTGAAGGAGGAGCTCATCTGGATCAGCAAGGCTGGACTGCTACAACAAGCGTTGGATTTGAGGTAAGATCGAACAACACTTGGTTTCTCATAGAATAATGTATGTTTAGAGAAGGATTGCTGTTGTCTGTCTTGTTTGTCACTAGAGAGTCTTAGACTCCTAGGGAGGTTAGGTTTGTCCGCAAAAATAACTATTTCCGCATGACAACTGGCTTTGATTCTTTCGCTATCTTAAAATGCAACCCTTGCTAAATACCTACAACTGGGTAGTTGAACTGCTCAACTCTGATCTTCTTTGATGCCACTTCTCCAAAACCTCAAATTTCTCTTATAGTCTTCTATTGAGCAACCAACGACCAAGTTCTAATCCCAATCTATGGCTTAGATCACTTTAACTCCAATAGAAGTCTCTAGAGAAAAATAAAATTATCTTAATTAATCAACTTTAATTAACCAACTTCCCTAAGTTAAAATTGGGAAGTAATTAAATTATTAGATAATTAATTTAATTAAGGAATTTTTAAGTCTTATCTGATGAAACATTTTCTGGATTTTGGAGATCTCATGTTCCTTAGCCTCTTAGACATCATTTGAGACTAGAACACCTGCTCGCTCCTACCAAATCATTAGAGAATTTTGAGGTAAAAATGGGCCTCAAAACAAAAAATTACAACCAAAATAAACTTTATAAGAACGAATAGGATTGAATATGATGATGTCAACCACGGGGGATGATTTACCATTTTTTGAGTAAAAATTAAAAATACTAAATAAAAAGATTACTTTTTGAACTCATATTTTCAACTTATCTTCCTATGGTTTTACTCAAGTTTCAAGAGGGACCACTCACTGGATGCATAATTTAATTCCTCATCCAAGTAGTATTCATGTTTCATACTTTTGATGGACCCTGCTATATGAAAAATATGGTTGCAATCACAGTTTTTCATGTATTTCTCATTTTTCCTATAGAAGGGTATATCGTAAGTATGTAACATGGGCACTCCTTGGATGAGGAATTCCAATTCTACATCCACTGAGTGTTCCCACTCGAAATTTGAGTAAAACCATAGGGAGATAAGTTGAAAATGTGGTTTCATAATTTTTTCCCTCTAAAATTTGATGATGTAATTTAATCCTATTTTATTATTTCCACTATTATTTTATAATATTCCTTAGGAGGTGCATTTGAGACCTCAAAATTTCTCTAATGACTCCCTCTTAGCAAGGAAGGTGTTCTCCACTATACCCATCTATTCTATGAAGTAACTGACCTGATCCATGCTGCTGATGTCTAACATCTATGATACCTCCTTCCTTCCAATATTTAAGCTGAAATGACTATTTGTCATTGGAAATCACTATGAAGAAAATAGTCACTGTCCACTATGCTACTACACATACTTTATCTCACATTCCTAATGCCTCTACACTATTAAAACCAATGCACTTGTGTGTATTGATCTCTCAGATCCTAAAGATTGAGCTTCCATAAGGCAACTCCCTCTGAGTCTCAAACTATCACTGATCTACTGTGTCACTGCAATTGTCCCTTGAGTCTCTGAATGCACCACCCTAGCTCTACACTGCCTTTAAAGTATATGACTATGCCTATTTAACACCTCAATACTCTTGCTATTCTACTACTGTGGGTTCTTGTATAAAAGGTACCGATCCATGTCAAGAATATACAACAACTGGATCTAATCTACTGATGAAGCCCTCCTTCGATAGATCCATACTTCCTATTTCTCCTCCCACAAATCCTACCATGGCGCATCATACTCCACTTCCATCTAAGAATAATGCGAAAACATATCAAACACATCCTCTAACCTGGTGGACAAGTCATTAATATTTGTTGAAATTTTTGTTTGCCTCCCCTTCTTTTCCTTTTCCTCTCCAAACATTGGGCGACGTAGTGACCAAACTCACCACATCCAAAGCACTTGATCTTCGACAAGACCTTTTTCTTCTTTTCTCCCTTTCAGTCTTGTCCATGAATGGGACCCTTCTTCACTTTTCCATTTCTTGCAAGGGCTACATTCCCCTCCTCCTTATCTATCTTCAGTCCCTTACTAATGCTGCTAGTAGTACCCTCTTTGATATTGGGCCTTAGCTCAAACTCCTGAGTAAAATTTAATGCATAGAAACTTCCAACTAGGAAGCGTGTCTCACCCATAAATCACTTGAATGAATGTACACTAATTCTTGGTGAACCAATTGAGTGTTGTGCACACAAACTCACTATATAATGGTTTCTCTCCAAGAGCTGCAAGATCATCTCTAACAACCCGAATCCATGTGAGATAGGATTTAACACTCTAAACCTTTTTCATTTTGATCATTCTCAACTTCTCCTCGAGAATCATTTTCCAATTCTCAGATGGATCGCGATACAACTTATTGATGATGTCCCACATTTCCTTTGTTATGTTTTTAACTGTAATATGCATGACAATTTGATGCATAGGTGATCATACGGACACACACTCGCACGACTTGAAGACAAAACTACCAAACCATCCCGATACACATGTTAAACATTACTAACCAACAGTGCAAGCGAAAGGCACGACACTTGTGATTGATCATTCATGATCGAGACGATGCTTGCACGACAGTGAATGTGACTCCCTGTGTGAGTGCGACAAATTCTTTCATGGCGAGCACATCAAACACATGCAAAGCAAATACTTTGAGCATAACCAAAAAATGGTCGCAAGCATGACTTAGACATCCAGATGCAAAGACTTGAGTGCAATAAACAAGCAAGGGGAATGTAAAGACTCACACGAGCTCACAAAGTGAACCAAAGTGTGTGCAGCCATCAAGTAAAACTCTCCAAGGGAGGCTCCGAATTGGTGCAGGCCAAAATTTTGGGGGGTCCTTTTAGCCGCTACAACACCTTCCTAATAGAAATTTCATTTTCCAGCATAGATCCATCATTTGCATGTGTTGGAAATTATCCCCTCATGTTCCCACTGGTATCTAGTCTATCCATTCCATTAAGACCTCTGTGTCAAAGAGGGAGGTTTTGTTGGAAGAGGTCTCCCCTTTTGCCTAGGATATTTCTTCCTGTATGTAATCTGGGGTGAGTTCCTAGGAAAACACTTATATACGATAATGCATCTAGGTGTTCCCTCCTTAATCACTTTCTTGGTAGTAGGAAACCCCTCTCTTTACCCGCCCCTTTGTATTAGCATGCCTACACCACCAACAAACTTTATATCAGTGAGCCAAAATGAGTTACAAATGTAAAAGAGATGTTTGTCTCCTTCCTCCTAGGGTGGAGCTAGGGGCCTACACCATATATGTAAGGGTACAACCCAGATGGATAATTCAACAAATAGTATAAGAGATTTGTCCCCCCCTGGGGCCTTGCTGCCTCCTCAATGTCTACTTACACCTACACACAACCTTAACACTACGTCGTAACCATAGCCATGAAAATAACAAGATTCCCCCCAATAGAAAACATAAAACCCACTCCCCTTGTGGGTTATCTCAACAAAGCTTTCAAGGTTAGCGTCCAACCTTTGCTATGGTAACAATTCGTCATATCCAAGAATATTAGCCACACAAAAGAGTTGCAAAGATAAGACTATAATTATAGCTTGGTGTAGCTAAGACCGAGGCTCAAATTGAGTTAGGGACAGGCCACCAAGAGTGATAATTATGGCCTATTATCCCAAACTAAACACCCAACTATTTGACCAATTAATATTTAAATTTACCAATAACCACCATGCAACCCCATATATTGAAGAAAAATCTAATAAATCCACTAAGCGTTTAAAAGGAAACAACTATCATAAAAACATTCAGGAATTAGAAACTGATATTGAAATGATTGAACTTTCAATACAGGGCTTGTCCCAGTCTCCCATTAAAGCCAACCCAAATTGTCATGTCCAAACTTCTCCCCAATGCACCTGCAAATTGTCCAAATGGTATGAGTGAAAGCAAAATAATTGCACCTTTTGAGTTTACGTTGTGTTTTTTGGGTCCTTCCAGGTTTATTGTAGGTTTTGACCCCGTTGCTGAGGATAATATGAATTTCTTTTGAAAGCTCATGTGTGCCACCATCGTGGAGAGTCAATGATACTTAGGAAATATACCAACTCAAAATAATAACCTCTCACACATGTGGCAGTGATGAATGTTTGGGGTGGCAAGTACACCGGGTTGGATGGCCTGTAGCAGAAGCTTTGTGAATGGATATGGGTTATTACACCGCTGGTGTTGGTGGTGGTGAGTAGAATAATTAACGAAGAGATGAAATTGTGGTGTTTGAACAAGATAACTTGCTTGGTTCATTTGGGAGGCATATATGGAGGGCCAAGCATGCGTCTTGATTGGTGGAGGAAACTGACTATGTTTGTAGTCTAGAAATACAATTTTTTTTTGAATGCAATTAAGGACCAAATTGTTATCTGGGACCCTAGGTTGCTCAATGAACAAAGGCTGACTTTTTATTATCGTCTAAAATTGGGATGAGTCCTAGGAAGCATGAGGTTTCCTATGCGACCTTGGTGCAATAGTATGGTGTTTGTCAGTGAGGGGTCTAGAGTCGATGTTTAGGTAACTCCTTCTTTCCTACCTTTAATTGGAATTCCAGTATATGTTTGTATTGTCTGGCATTTCGGGATATTTCAATTTCAGTTCTTGGTCTTTTGATATTTTGGGTGTTCTGCTCGTAGTGGAAAAACCCTTTATAGTTTTCTATTGTGTATTGCAAAGGAGTGGGTATTGGGTTTCACCCTAGAAATCTTAGGGCTCTGGTGTTTTTTAAATTTCCTTGGTCGCAAATTCCATTAAAGAAATTTTGAGGTAAAAAATGGGCCTCAACACAAAAATGTACAACAAAAATCATTTTTATAAGAATTAGTAGGATTCAATATGATGAGGTCAACCATGGGGGGATGATTCACCATTTGTGGAGTAAAAAGATTAACAAAAAAAACTATTTTTTCAACTCGTATTTTCAACTTATATCCCTATGATTTTACTGAAATTTTGAGAGGGAGCACTCGTTGGATGTAGAATTTAATTTTGCATCCAAGGAGTAACCATGTCAGATACTTTTGATGATCTCTATTACATGAAAAATGTGAAATACTTGAAAAGATGTGATTGCAATAATGTTTTTTCAATTCTTTTACATTTTTCGTGTAATAGGGTCCATAAAAAGTATGTAACTTGGCTACTCCTTGGATGTAAAATTAAATTCCATATCCAATAAGTGCTCTTGCTCAAAATTTAATAAAAATCATAAGGAGATAAGTTGAAAATACGAATTAAGAAAAGTTTTTTTTCCCACCAAAACTTGATGAGGTAATACAATCTTATTTTATTATTTTCACTATTATTTTATGATATTCCTTAAGAGGCCCATTTTAGACCTCAAAATTTATGTAATGCTTTATGTATGCTTTAATTGGAGATGGGCAGGGAAGGGGAATGTGTGGGTTGGTAGTTGGGTGAACGTGGGGACATCTATCTAGCCCATTTGCGTTGGTGCAGGGATTTCAGGTCTTCTCTGGTCACTTGGGCCCACTTCATTGTGTGGGGAGGTGCTTCTCAAAATCCTATTATCGTCTATGGGATTTTGGTTAGTTATTCACTTCGACAAAAGGGTTGTTGTTGGAGAGTAGTGTGGTTTCGGCCAAGTGGTGTTCCAACACTCTTGGTTAGAGTAGTGTATTAGTTAAGTTAATCAGTCTTGGTACCTAGAGGTAGAGGATATGTTGTGCCAACACAAGCGTACTCATTGGGGTGGAAACGCTCGAGGCCAATATGTGGAGCGGGAATCTCAAGAGCAATATGTTGATGTAGAGGGAGCATAAAATGTGGTGGGGGAGGTATCCCATCAGCAAGCCTAGTCATCGGGTTGCATGGAGCAACCACCATCCCTAACCATGACATTTGACCTATTAACAGATATTCAAGACTCCCTTGATGTGATCCACCAACAAAGATATGTCGATAAAAATGAAATCATAGTTTATGTCAATGATGTCGAGTACATCTAGGGATAATTTTTGGTATTTATTGCTTCAGTGAGATGTAGTCAATGCCACAACAACGATTGAATGGATGATATTGAGGTGCAATTAGCGCATATTGAATATCACAGTTATGAAGGGCACGACCCTCCTGTGGCATCGGGTGGTTGTCACGCTTTGAATCCTCTCCCTTGATATGAATATTGTGGGTTGCTTCTTGGTTTTGTTTTTGTTTTGAGTAACTTGGCCATTTTTCTTTTGGGACTCATGTAACAAATGGAAATATCTCTTATGCTTTTGCACTTCTCTCCTGGAAATGGGGTAGAAGTTGGCCAACAAGATGAATTTTGTACTTTTTTGAACAATTAATAAAGGATTTTGATCAACAAAAAAATATTTTTTAATATGTAAATATTTTAAACAACATTATAAAAAACACCCCCCCAAAAAAAACATAAACTACAAACTTATTGTCACATATATTGTTCATTTAATTTAAAAAAAAATAAGCTTGATTATTTTAGTAGATAGAAATAAATTAAATTAAATGCATGAAGTTTATATATGTTACATTTGTTTTATTTTTTATATATTTATATTTCATAAAATCTGTGCTAGGAGCATAATTCTACAGCTTTAAAAAGTATTCTTGCCAGTCTAGACTCATCAACACTGTATTACACAACAAAATTTTAAACTGTGATCCAAAACTACGCCATGGAGCAGGCACAGGAGTGTTAGTGTTTTAAAAATTCTAGCTTGTAGATCCTCTAAAATAGACCAACTAAAAAACAATACTTACAAAAAATGGTTTGCAATCATAGTTAAGTAACTCAGGTTAAGCATAGAACCCTATCCACTTTTAAGGTTTCCTTTTACTAGATGGAATCCCTCATTCATGAGTTGATATGCCTTCTTGCTGTTGTTCCTATGAACATGAATAAATGATTTGGAATGAAATCTTCCTACCATATGATATATCCTTTTACAATGACTTAGAGTTTGTTGTCAGACGAAAGAGAGCCATTGATAGAGTGATGTAAAATAATGACATAGTTACTAATGATAATGGAATCTTGAATGCTTCTCTTTGTAGCCATAAAAAACTTGCAGAAACACATAAACTTCTCATTGATTGTTTGTGGCAATCCCTAAATCCCAACTCAAAAAGTATTCTCATTGATCCTTATAGTGATATTATATCTACTACATTTAAATACCTAATAAAAATACAAATTTATAATAAATTGTATATTCATAATCACATAATATAACAACTAATATTTATTAAACATTAAATTTTAATAACTTTAAATTAATTTAAAATATATATATAGATAACAAATAGCACAACACATTACAATACAATATAAATAAACACATAACTTTAATCTTTAATTTTTAAATATTGATTTTTGTTAAATAATAAAAATTTAAAAATAAAAGTTAATTTGAAATAAAAAAAATTGATTGTAATTATATAAGTTCTTTTTAATTAACTCAATTGTAAGTTGTATTAGTAAATATCATAAGATAAAGAATCAAATTTTAAAATGTTGAGTTGAAAACTATATACATCTCATTATTTTATTCTTTCATGTTATAAAATTTCTAAAATAATCTATTGTTTATTTTTTCTAAAAAACAGCTTATTATTTTGATATATATAAATAAATTAAATTAAAAATATGAATTTCATATATATTATATTTATAATATTTGATATTCAAATTAATTATATCAAATTTAATAACTTTAAATTAATTTAAAATATAACATATTATGCACAATGTTACGTGCATAATCATATATACAAACAAACAATACATTACCCAACACATTACAATAATAGCGTAAATAATTATATAAATTTAAAGTTTTATTTGCATAAATATTTAAATAGTTCCCAAGGGAAATTCAATTGGCATTGGCCATGAAAATGAAGTGTTACGTGCAAGGAGGTTTGTTGCTCAAATCCCCCCTCAATCCACCTATGCATGCGAAAGAAACATACGTAAGTACCTAGAGGTTATAGTGGTAATAATTTCAATCAACCTCGTGTCACATGGGTATGAGACCAATCCACTTGCCGATTCATCTAGATACTAATATATATATATTATATATAATATATATATATATATAATATAATATATATATAGTAATAGAATTTTAAATGTCCAAATTATATTGAGATTAAATTTTTAAGGGTAAACTTATAAGTTCATTTTATTAAACCAACCTAGATCCATCTAAACTCTATATCTACCAAGTACCAAGAGGGATCAACTCTAAAGAAGTTTGCACCCCAAGAGATTTGATCCCTCTTGAAGCTAGCTAGATCTAAAGTTAAGATGGATCTAGGTTGGTTTAATTATTAATTATAATTATAATTTTATTTTATTTTAGTTGTTATCTTTATGTAATTTGATCGACAAAAAATGTTTTGGTTTTTCTAAGGGAAAAATCACAATTTTCATTAAAAAATAGTGAAAATTACATATTATAGATGTTTATTTTATAGCATATCCAAAATACGGTTGTTGATCACATATCGATCATCTGTATAGAAATTCCAGACATAATCCATATGGAGAATATATGCAAAATTACTGTCAAAGTATCATCATAAAAGCAACTATAAATATCTGTCCTGCATAAAAACATCTAAATGTTTACCATATATATATATATATATAAAGTGTATATGGTTGAGTATCATTCATGATATTCTTCTGCTTATAGGTGCTCATCCAAAGGTTGGTGGTAGTACTGGTAGTGTTCGTTTCCATTATTCTTTAATACCTGCCATATCCCTCATGCCTGGTGCATGCCTTCTTTGGATAGACGACCGCAAATGGCATTCCTTTCCCTATAAATGTGATGACATGTAACAAGATCATATTGTCCTTTTATCATCAATACTTCATCCAAAATGTTCCTGACTATGTGCACATGACATGTAGATTTCCAATTAAACCAATCAATAATCACTCACGAGTCACCAAAAACCTGACAGTGTCGACACACTTTTTCTATTGCAAAGAGAAGGAGCAATTTGAGACAATAGAGTTCAACGTAATTGTTTGTTTTGGGTCCAAGTCCACACTTTATCTTGAAGCAGTGATCACTATGTAAGAATAGGACAACATCTCCTCCACACCTTCCATTTTGTGATGATCCATCGAAATATGCATGCAGCATAGATTGATCAATGTATTCAAAGGCGATAGACCAAGCTTTGGTTCTAGGTTCTTCTTTAGGAAGTAGATTATATATTGCTGCAACTTGTGCCCCAATATGCTCTGGATATATATTTTTGTCTTAGAATATTTTTCGATTTCTCCCGATCCAGATTCCCCAACAGATGTGTTGAGAAATGGCAACAAGAAATTCCAGTTTAATTTGTCCTTGAATTAAACTGAGAATTAAAATCGAATTCTATTCTCATAACAACTTGTAAATAGTTAATTAAGTTTAATTAACTTCATTAACTTAGGAATTTTGAGTTGGAAGTCTTTCTGAAGTCATGTATATGTTCTCCCTCAGTTTTAGGGGTCAAGTATGAGTTTAAATTGAGTTGGAATTAGATCACTTAGTTTACTAAGTTAAGTTTAGTTAAATTAGTTCTAAATTATTTTTGGAACTAATAGAGGACTAACAATCAGTTGGTGCAGTAATGCATCCACTAGTGCTACTCTAGTTAACTGAAAATTCTCTCATGAGAAACTCATGCATGTTAGTTCAGAGAAAGACCCAGCTGAGACTAGAGTGCAGGGATAGTGTACTATCAGTAGTATTATTTACTGGAGTTTAAATATAATGCATGCATCAGAGATTGATCCTATGATTGGATTGCACAGTTTTGGAAGTATGAATTCCCTTCAAATATGGACTATTCATCCTAGGAATTACCCAAGAGATTAGGGGCTTGGAGAGCCGCTAAATAGGCTAAGGATTTGGCTTGAGCTAGCTTGTGAGCTGAGAGAGTTGAGCATACTTGTGCGAAATTGTTCTAATGAGAATAAGCTTTGAATATTCACTCATATTTATGATATAATGAAATATAGATAGTAGGGGTTTTGAGCAGTGGCTTTCCACAGATATATCTTGTGTTATGTGCCATTGATTTATCTTCTTCTTGTTCATTTTATTTTCATCGATCTATTGACTTTTGCTAGTTGAAAGTAGAAGTAGATTCTTGTCCCGTGCTTTAGTACATTGCATGATATTGTGAATCTACATGATTTTCTACATGGTATTGGAGTTGAGAACAATATACTAGAGGATATTTTGAAGTTTTAAGTTTTGGGTTACGAGTGAAATTTGAATTTGTAATACATACCTCGGGATCGACAGATGGCGTTCTATGGTTTGCGGTTATAGTATGCCTTCGAAGGCAGTGCAAATTTGTTAGCCTAGAGGGACAATATGGAGGCTCTGCTAGAGGATAATGGCTTCAAGGAATTCATTGATCAAGAAATTCATAAGCTAGCAACGTCAGATGGACAAAATTCGGTCAAATGGAAGAAGTGTGTGGCGAAGGCGAGGCAGATAATCCTTGAGTGATTGTGAGACCACATTGTCTCAAGTCTCCATGGCAAGGAAACTACATATGCTATTTTGAAAGCATTGACGAACTTGTATCAGAACAGTAGTGACCAAAGGAAATTCACACTGAAGGATAAATTTCGAAAAATCAAAATGGAGATAGGCGAGACGATTCTGAAGTACTTGACCAAGTTCACTCAGTGTTGTGATGAACTTGGAAGTGTTGGAATCATGGTTTCCGAGGATGATATGGTGAGTCTTGCTCTTCTAGGACTCCCAAAGATTTGGCATAGTTATCAGAACTTTGTCAACGGTCGAGAGAAGTTTCCAGATTGGGAATGACTGTGGTCGGATTTGATGCAGGAGGAGATCAGGAGGAACACTAGGGATGGATCTTCATCAAATATTAATGATGAAGATAACCGTGCCTTAACAATTAAGGGGAAGAAGGGGAAAGGGAAAGCTTCCCATTCCAAATCATGTTCTTATCATGTAGGTAAGAAGAAAGACATGACGAAAGTTAAGTGCTTTCATTGTCATGAGCTAGGCCATTTTTCTACAAATTGTCCACTCAAGAAGTTTAAGAAGAAGTCCTTAGGAGGAGGAGCAGATCATGGGGAGTGTATGGTACTTAGAAAATGGAGCTTCATTCCACATGACTGGTGACAGAGAATTATTCAGTAGCCTGGAGGAGAAAGATCTCCAGATGCATATCGAGATGGGTGATGATGTGAAGCATATTGTTACTAGATTGGGCACAATTACTTTTCAGAGGTATCATGGGGCTCCACTCACCTTGAAGAATGTTATGTATGTGCCCGGTCTGAAGAAGAACTTGGTATCCAGTGCCATGCTTAAGGATAGAGGCTACAATGTGATATTCTCAAAAGGAAAGGCATTCCTTTGACACATAGCCACGGGTCAAGTAAAGAAGATAGGGATTCAGGTGAGGAATCTCTATAATTTGGAGGTATAGGAGTGTGTTTCTTTTAGCACAAAAATAGAAAGGGTGCAGAATCAATACATTGGTGAGTTGTGGCACACACGATTGGACCACTTGCATCATGGGGCTTTTAAGATATTGTAGCAGACATCTACCGGTCTTCCCAAAGGTATGATGAGCAAGTTGATACATACAAGGGGTGTATTTCAGGAAAATACATCAAGTCTTCCTTTCACGACAAATATAGTTTTGCAAAGGCTATTCTAGAGTGAGTCCATTCAGATGTGTGTGGATCATTCTCGACAAAATCCATGGACAAACACAGGTATTATGTTATATTTGTTGAAGACTATTCTAGTAAATGTTGGATATTTTTCATGCAGAAAAAGGATCAAACTTTCACAAAGTTTTGTAATTTTAAAGCATTGGTGGAGAAAGAGTCAGGAAAGAAGGTTAAAGCTATAAAAAGTGATAACGATGGTGAGTATGTCTCAAATGAGTTTAAGAACTTCTGTGTAGCGGAAGGGATTAAACGGGAGTTGACGACACCCCATAACCCTCAACAAAATTGGGTGGCGAAGAGGAAGAACATAAGCATAGTAGGGGCAGGATGGGCGATGTTGCATGATCAGGGCCTACCACTACACTTGTGGGATGAGACATGCAACACTACAGTTTATGTTCATAATCGTAGCCCACATCGGATACCTGATATGAAGACACCAGAGGAGGCTTATTTCGGTAAGAGAGTAGATGTTGGTCACTTCATGATTTTTGAGTCATTGATATATTTCCATGTGAGCAAAGATGCATGGAAGAAGCTTGAGCTGACAAAAAAGTTGGGGATGTTTGTGGGGTACACTAATACGCCTCACAACTATCAGGTGTACTTGCTAACTAGCAGGATGATGATGGTTCACAGGGATGTCATATTCGATGAGGAGAAGGCCATGTGATTTTCGCTTGAGAGGGAGCTTGAGATACATGCGGAAGAGGAGCTTTTAGCTCCTATGGTTGAGGAGCCTAAGATTTATGTGGTGGAACCACATGCAGAGGATTAGGGAGTGGAGAGATCCACTTAGGCAGAGTCTTACAGATAGGGAAGAAAGTACAATAGAGAGGCTAATAGATTATTAGATGATGCACAGGAGAATGTGGGAGCACCCACTTCTTAGCACAGGCAGAGGAGGTCACCTGAGAGGTACACTAGATACATGGTTCTTATGGACAAATGTGTTGTGACATAACCATCTTCCTTTAAGGAAGCAGTGTACCATCTAGTTTGGGTTGATGCCATGGTGGAGGAGTATGACTCCATAGTTCGTAATAGTGTTTGGGATGTGGTCCCAAGACCAGAGAAAAAGTCAGTGGTGAGCTCTTGTTGGATTTACAAGGTAAATCAAGATGCCGATGGTAGTGTGGAGAAGCATAATGCTAGATTTGTGGCCCATGGCCTTTCACAGGTAAAGGGGATTGGCTATGATGAGAACTTTGATCCTCTTGCAAGGTATTTGTAAATCATATCTATATTGGAACTATCAGCACAAATGGGTTGGAATATACAACATATGGGTGTGAAGACAACCTTCCTTAAGGGCATGATCTAGGAAGAGGTTTACATAGAGTAGCCTGAAGGTTTTGAGGCCTTTGACCATGAGTCACATGTGTTCCAGTCAAGAGATATTTGTATGGAATGAAGCAAGCACCCTATGCTTTGTACACCAGGATAGACAACTACTTCATTGGGTTGGACTTCACGAAGAGTGAAGCGAATGAAAACCTCTACCACATAGTGGTGGAAGGTAAACTGTTGATCATTGTAGTTTATGTTGACGATTTCATACTGATAAGTGATGATCAGTTGATCAAATCTTGCAAGGAGGACCTTGCAAGAAAGTTTGAGATGAAGGACATGGGTCTCATGCATTAATTTATTGGCATGGAGGTATGGTAGGGAGATGGGGAGTTTTTTGTGTCTCAGGGCAAGTATGCCAATGAGATACTCAAGATATTCTGCATGGATAGTAGCAAACCCATGGAGACTCCTCTAGTAGGTAACTGGAGGAAGGAGGATGCTACTTCAGGGGAAGTAGTGCAAGCTATTGTTTATAGGTAGATTGTGGGTTCACTCATGTACTTGGTGAACACACGACTGAATATGTGCTATGCAATTAACCAACTTAGTCAAGCGATGGTTAGGCCTACCAAGATTTATTGGAAGGCGACAAAGAATTTGTTGAGATACCTCAAGGGAACTTCTGAATATGGAATATGGTACAAGAGGATAGGGGGAGTGAAGCTTCAAGGCTTCACTAATGCATATTGGGCAGGCAGTCCATCCGACATGAGGAGCACATTAGGAGGGCTCTTCAGTATTGGGTCAACGACAATTTCTTGGTACAACAGGAAATAAAGATCGGTTTCACTTAGTTCGGTAGAGGAAGAGTACATGGCTATGAGTCAGGCAACATGTGAGGCCAAATGGATAAGAAAGATCATGGTTGGTTTATTTGGCCATTAGATGGATGCAACTGTGATTTACTACGATAATCAAAGTTGTATCAAACTCTCTGAAAGTCAATTTTTTCATGATCGGTCCAAGAATATTGATATCTGATATCATCATCTCAAAGATTGTGTATTGAGGCAGATTATGTTGTTAGAGTACATTCCCACAAAGGAGCAATATGCTGACATTTTGAAAAAGGCATTATCAAGATATAAACTCTAGCTTCACAAAGATAGGATCAGGGTAATTGATAATCCATTTCTTGTTGAGAGGGAGTGTTGATAAATGGCAACAAGAAATTCCAGTTTAATTTTTCCTTGAATTACACTGAGAATTAGAATTGAATTCTATTCTTATAGCAACTTGTAAATAGTTAATTAAGTTTAATTAACTTAATTAGCTTAGGAATTTTGAGTTGGAAGTCTTTATGAAGTCATGTATATGTTATCCTTAAGTCTTAGGGGTGAAGTATGAGTTTAAATTGATTTGGAAATTAAATCACTTGGTTTACTGAGTTAAGTTCAGTTAAATTAGTTCTAAATTGTTTTTGGAACTAATAGAGGACTAACAATCAGTTGGTGGACTAATGCATCCACTAGTGCAACTCCAGTTAACTGAATATTTCCTCATGAGAAACTCATGCATGTTAGTTCAGAGAAAGACCTAGTTGAGACTAGAGTGTAGGGAGAGTGCACTATCAATGGTATTATTTACTAGTGTCAATATCATGAATGCATAAGAGATTGGTCCTATGTTTGGATTGCGCAGTTTTGGAAGCATGAGTTCCCTTTAAATACGAGATATTCATCCTAGGAATTATGCAAGAGATTAGGAGCTTTGAGAGATACTAAATAGGCTAAGGATTTGGCTTGAGCTATCTTGTGAGTTGAGAGATTTGAGAGTACTTGTGTGGAATAGTTCTAGTGAGAACAAGGTTTGAATCTTCACTCATATTTATGATTTAATGCAATATAGATAGTAGGGGTTTTGAGAAGTGGCTTTCCATAGATACATCTTGTTTTATGTGCCATTGATTTATCTTCTTCTTGGTCATATTGTTTTTATGGATCTATTGGCTTCCACTAGTTGAAAGTAGAAGTAGATTCTTGTCATGTGCTTTAGTACATTGCACGAGCTTGTGAATCTACAAGGTTTTATACATGTTGAGTAGGGAACATTCCATAATTTGTTTGAATATTCCTCATTCCACTATGTCCTCCATGCCTCATTAAAATATTCTCCCTACCACCTAATACACACATCTAAATTATGATATATCATACTCCATATCTGGGATGTTAAAGGACTAGAAATAAACTAATGATATATAGATTCCTCATCACCTTTGCATAAATCACCACAAGGTGGACCATGATAATATATATTTTTCAGATTGTCTCGTGTAGGCATATTGTTTCCATAAAACACCATAAAATTGTCAAGCTTTTGATGGACTTTTCAATTTCCAAATATGCTTCCACCACCATGACTATACCTTAAGTTCTTTTTAGCGTAAGAATATATATATATATATATATATCCTTCTTTAGGGGTGTATCTCCCATGCACAAAATGAATCCAAAGTAGTTCATCCTCTCTATCGAGATTCCTAACATGAGAGTTTGTGAGGGGTCTGGTATAATTATTCCACAGTTCATGCCATTCTATAGGAAGATTGAGATTTTGTGTCGATAACCATCCTCGTGCCCAAATAGATGTGCTGTTTGAATCAACTATTTGATTTAATGGTCTTTTTCCCTTCTTAACAAAAAATGTCACAACTATAGGGGGGATTATGTGTTGATCACCACTTATAAACCATGGATCGAGGTCGATTCAAATCCGCTCACCCGATCCCACACTCCATGCCAAACCTGAACCGATGATATTGAACAAGTCAATTACGACCTTCCAAATAGTTGATATATTTAGTTTTCTCTTATTTGGATTCCTAGTCTAATCCTCCAAAGAGGGGGTAAATATATTTCCTTGATACAACTTTTTTCCATAAACTAGCAGGAGATAACAATCTCCACTCAACTTTAGCATCAAGTCCATGAGAGAAACAATTTAATTTTTTTATTCCCCAACCACCCCATATTTTGGGAGTGCAATCCTTTCCCAACTAACCCAAGAAAAAGTTCTGCCTTATTTTGCGCCTCTTCACAAAAAACCACAACATATTTTTCGAACTAGGCCTAATATACCTTTAGGTATCTAGAACAAAGACATCCAAAATACTAGAATTGCCTCCAATACTAATTTGATGAGTACTAATATTCCTACAAGAGATAACAAATCATTCATATATATATATATATATATATAGCTTCCAAATCAAAATATTTTGATTAATATTTATAACTACTATTTTTTGTTTTTGTTTTTTGATTCCATTTTATTTTTATTTTTATTTTTTTAATGTAATTTGATTGAGTCAAATGGTTACATAACATAACAAGACAAGACATTACATCTCTTTCATAATAGGATTGATAGCTCTTCATGACATAATCACTTCTTGTTGAAAATAACAACAAGAAATGATAAAAATAGAATCCAGAAATTCCAATTTTAATTTTTCCTTGAATTAAAATTGTGAATTAAAATCGTATTTAGTCTCACCAGCTGCTTGGAAATAATTAATTAATTCATTATGGATTAATTAGTCGGAGAAGTTAAAGTTAAAAGTCTTTCTGCAATCATGCAATAATTATTCCTTAGATTAAGGAGATAAGATTGAGTTATATTTGAGTTGTAATTAGTTAACTCAGTTTACTGAGTTAAGTCCAGTTAAATTAGTTCCAAACTGTTTGAAACTAATTGTGAGTTAACAATCAGTTGATGCATGCGTGCACTCAACCAGTGTACTCCATATAACTGAAGATTCCCTCATTAGAAACTCATGCATGTCTATTTTGAGA
>APFE030055243.1:976-18639 GCA_000404065.3 Pinus taeda | reverse complement strand
CTATCTAACCTTTTGCAAAAACTAAAATAAGCAAAAAATATTTCGTTATTAAATGTAAATAAATACTAATGATAAGCAAAAATTATTTCGTTATTAAATGTAAGTAAATACTAAGGCAAACTAAAAAAAATAAAAATCATTTCCCTAAAACTAAAAGAGGTTAAAGTTATTTTACTATCTAACCTTTTGCAAAAACTAAAATAAGCAAAAAATATTTCGTTATTAAATGTAAATAAATACTAATGATAAGCAGTCCACATGGGGTAGCTCAAGCGGCAAGGGCCGTGGAAATGAAGTCTCACCGAACCGGAAGTCTTGGGTTCAAATCTTGGGCTACCCCTCCCCCGTAGAGGGGTACATAATGGACATGTAAATCGGAGAGTCCCGCCCCAGCTTACAAAAAAAAAAAAATTCAATTCATGTATTTACTATATTAATAATTTTAATTCTGTTATTAATATATTGCTTGTTTGTTTTATGTTTTATGTTTTATTATATTGTAACACTATTTTGTAACACTATTATACTAATCATTATAATTATTTAATTCATGTTATTACTATATTGGTTTTTTGTTTTATGTTTTATGTTTACTTATTTTTAACACTATTTTGTAAGATTATTTTTTTATTTTTTTATTCTGAGTAAAACTAATTCTATTAACAAAGAAGAGGAATATTTACAATAAGACTGAAGTCAATACACTGCTCTGATACTATGCAAAGCTATCAGAAAAAACAAGTAAGAGGAGAGAGATCTGAACCCACGTAGGGGAGCGGAATGTTACTCTTCAGGTACTCCATGGTCAACAAAACCATCAAGAACACATAAAAATCCACCACATAGTTTTCTTAACAGACTTGCCCAGTGATTGCCATAGCTTATCCAAACATGATGCCCACATGTGCACGCTAAACATCCTGTGGTTCTTCCACAATGCGACACCATCCTAGTTTAGGGTCGTCCATAGCTGGAGTAGCGATCTGCTCAGAGGGGCCAGGGTCGATTGGCACCATTTCCTCGTCCTGAGTGCTACATCCAGGAGCAGTTGAAGCCTGTTGAGGCCCCAAGTCAATTCTCAACTGAGTAGATGGAGAAGGCCCAGAAACAACCCCCAAACCTCCCGGATGAGAGTCCGAGTCCTCCATCTGAGGAGTCTCATGGAAAACCACTGTAATGTGAGTTGTTATCCGAGGCCAATGCAAGCAACTGTTGAAAGAGAAAATAGCAGAACTAGACGAGGATGGAGGCCCACGGTGGCGACTGGAGGCACAAAACCGCCCTCTTCCACTTCGCGTGCAGGGGTAACGACCAACAAGCAAATCACTAGAGGGGGCAGGCGAGTCTCAGGATGGGCTTGACGGAGCACATCGAGGTTGATCTCTTCGGCATCCCATTCGTTGTCAAAGTCAAGCCATCTCAGAGGGAGCGCTGGAAGGATAATGGATGGGCAGAGTAGCGGCTAAATGAGCAGAGCCACACAGATGCAGGGGCGAGGGAGGGAACCTACTAAAACCTTTCACTAACAGAGTCAAATTGTGCACAGAGTGATACCTTCTAGGATGTAAATAGGTGACCCTTGAATTGACAATACCTATCTCCCGCCACCCAATATCATAGACGAGACCCGAGACCACATAGATAAACACAGGAACAAAGGTGATGAACACTCGATTCAGGACCCCTCCATTGAAGCTTAAGGCCAGACCAGCGACCAGGTGGTGACAAACCAACTCTAAAACCTCCAGAATGTGGTAAAAGACCCCACTGAGAAGAGAGAGGTGCGGCGAGAGCTGCCCTGTGATGGTCGGGCGACGCTTTAGACAGGTAATACCGGAAAAATGCCAGGAGACTTCAGACATAACCCAGGCCGAGATCAGAGCAGAGGCGAGAGTTTGATCCCTATGATATAGCTCAAGAGGCTTCACCTTCAACCCCAAACAGATGATGTAGGACCATCAAGACCCTCTTCATTTGTAAATATGGAATAAAAAGGGGGTGTGATAATTTTAAATATTTTGTTAATTTTAATAAAATAGGGAGTGCTTTTAGGCATAAAGAAATCAATATGGATCATTATGGATAAGGGGGCTTTTCTTGTTCTTAAAACAGGGAAAAAGACGGAAATAAAGCTGAGGATATGCTTTTGCCATATGTATGCATTAGAGTTTTAGTTGAGTGATTTTAGGATTTTTAATCATGCTAAGTTTTATAAATAAGGTAGCCTCAAAGACATTGAGGATCAGAGAGAGAGAGAGAGTGTGTGACTGAGAGTAGGCTTAAACAGCAAGGCTGTAAGCCTTCAGCAATTGTAAAGGCCACGGAATTGAAATATCTGGCCAGAAAAGGTTGTAAGTCATTGTTTTGTTTTAGTTTATATACATTGATTGATTGTGGAAAGATATGGTTTTTTCTGGTCAAATGTATATATATGTTTAAGGAATGAAATAGAATTGCCAGTTCTACAATAAAAACAACAGCGCCTTGAATTATTATTATGTGTTCTGTGTATGGCAAAAATGGTGTAGTTGTTATGCAATAAAGGTTGTGTATAGTCATGGTTCAGAACTGTGAATTAATGTGGAAATCGCTATAAAAGATGGGAGAAATACCGTAGCTTCACATGGCGCAACCGTGTAGATAAACTCTGTGTATTAATGCTTGCAAGCACCATTGAATTTGGTGTGATAAGATAACCTGTGCGTAAGGCAATTGGAACGTTTTACTGTTGAATTGCATGCGATATATATATATATATAGATATATATATACATATTTATATATTATATAGATATATATAATTCTCTGATCGTTAAGTCAGTGTAATGATTGTTCTTTATATGTTCTTTATATCCATAGAAGCGTTCTCTATATGTTCCAATCCAGAAGTATAGGCGAAATCATCAGTGATTAAAGGTGGATCGAATCCGCCATCTCCTCAATTAGATAAGGGTGCCTTATGACACAATTTCCTTTGGTAGTTTCATGCGATTGAAGACCCACGTATTCCCCAAAAATTGAAGGAGTAATACACACTTGATCGGCGTATTAATCCAGTCGAGTGATGGTGGCGGCATAGGTTCGAACCTATGGTTTGAACTGCCTGAAGGTTTAAACGTCAACAAGTATAAGAAAGGATCACTATGTTCTCGGTTGTGCAGATACCACTTCGCCCAAAGGTAAACCACATACGCCTCTGTCCCGATATAGACTTTGCACCTCGGAGTTTTCCGCTTTGCGTTTTTTCCGTGGCTTCAGATCCCTGTAACAGGCGAACGAGTATCACAGTGAGCATTGGTTTGTCAATTCGCCATGTCGAATTCTGTTTTGAATATCGAATATCATCGCCACTGCCAGACATTAATTCTACAAATTTTTAAGTGTGCCACGTATCGTTATGTGTTAATAGGATTGCAATAGTGTTGATTTACAATCTAGATTGAACTTGGGTGAACTGAGTATACAGGTTTGGGTCTTGCCAACTAGAAGAGGCGTAATTAATATTAAAAAGATGCATGTGAATTATTTGAATTGAATTGGCGATTGGGTTATTTAACTGAGATGTATTTTGCAAGTGAAGGGATCCTGGGTATTGCAGGCTTGGCTTGCATCAGGTGATAAGTATTGCAGGCCAGCCTTGCATTAAGTGGTATCAGAGCAGGAATATTTTCTTGAAGAAGTTTGTTTTTTTTTAAGTATGTTTCTTTGAATGTGTGAAGAAGGAATGCTAGATTTTGCAGCACAGAGGTTCAGTGTGGATGCAGAAGTGGAAAGAAGACAAGATCAGGCAAGATCTTAAGAGGTGAGATTATTTTTCAGATTTGAAATTTGTAAATGAAGTCTATGGTTGCAGAGAAGGTGGAAGTGAACCTGGCATTCAGCTGAAGGCTGGATAAGGAGGACAAGTGCAGTGTCCTGAAGAAGAAGGTGAGTTGAAGAGATAGCCTAGAGAGAGCAGAGGAGTGCCTTCAAGAGTTCCAGAGAGTGAACCAAGTACTACCCGTAAGACCAGATCCAGAGGGAAGGATTGGTGAGGTAAGTTGTAGCAAGAGAGATTATTGTTGCAGAGGCTAGTACAGCTCATGGTGAGTCAGAAACACACAAGGAAGAAGTATACCAGAGGCAGAGGAAGTTTTTATAGAGGAGGAAGAGGTTCAGAGAAATGCCACAGAGATGAGATGACTGTTGGAGTTCGAGAAAGAGAGATTGTAGAAATAAAGGCACAATTACAGGTACTCGAAGAATGGCTGCAAGAGCGGGGAAAGCAGAAATGAAAATGGCTCTTTCCACTGAAGGGAAAGAGAGTGATCTGGCAACAATTGCAGAGGAGGTTGAGGCAAATTCTAATTGCCTTGTTGAAAAAGGGACTTAGAGTTCTTGCACCAGAGTTGGAGTTTGAAAATCCCACATGCAGATATATTAAAAGGGAAGTGTTGAAGGAAGCAGTCAAGACTAAAAAGTCTTGTAATTTAAAGACTAATGAATTGTGCATGTTTGCAGGTAAAGTATAGGGAATTGAACACGCTGTAGAAATTGTTCAAGAAGAGTTGAATCTGAAGACTGTTGAGTCTAATCAGAATGTTGGACCAGCTGATGATTGCTCAAGATTTGTTGAAGGTATAAAAGGTTATGTGAAGTTTCCAAAATCTACTCCTAATGAAGTTGTTGAATTGTATAGAAAACTAGATCTCCAGAGAAGGGAGTTGGAGAGATAGAGGACTTATATGCTGAAATATTTGCTGGAGACATCTGAACCAGAGGAAAAAGTTGCAGATGAAGTTGTAGATGAAATTGCAGGTGATGAGCCAAAGCATGTTGTAGAGGGACAAGAAGTTTGGGAGGTAGCAACATCTATGGCGACAGCGGCAGCAACATCCATAGTGACAGTTGAGACGACATTGATAGCAGCAGAAGAGGCACTGAAGCCTTATGATTTTTATTCTAACAATTGTTTTGTGAATACAGGTTTTATTGAAGATGCTGGAGAAAGTCTATTAGACAGAGAAATTGAACTGATGAGGCAGATGATGATGAAGGAATCTTGGAAGAGACCAGCAACAGTGAAACAAAGGAGAAGCAACAAGAGGAAGACAGTAGAAGATTGCAAGAGCACAGCAAGTGGAGAGATGCAGCACAAAGTGTAGAAACCTAGAGAAAGGCAGCGAGCAATAGCACATGATGACTTGCATCACAAGGTGTGGGATCCAGGAATACATAGATCCCAACACATGATCAGGGGGTCATGATTAATTTTAAGGTTAGGTGTATGATGTAGGAGCATCAAGACCCTCTTCATTTGTAAATATGGAATAAAAGGGGGGTGTGATAATTTTAAATATTTTGTTAATTTTAATAAAATAGGGAGTGCTTTTAGGCATAAAGCAATGAATATGGATCATTATGGATAAGGGGGCTTTTCTTGTTCTTAAAACAGGGAAAAAGACGGAAATAAAGCTGAGGAGATGCTTTTTCCATATGTATGCATTAGAGTTTTAGTTGAGTGATTTTAGGATTTTTAATCATGCTAAGTTTTATAAATAAGTTAGCCTCAAAGACATTGAGGATCAGAGAGAGAGAGAGAGAGTGTGTGACTCAGAGTCGGCTTAAACAACAAGGCTGTAAGCCTTCAGCAATTGTAAAGGCCACGGAATTGAAATATCTGACCAGAAAAGGTTGTAAGTCATTGTTTTGTTTTAGTTTATATACATTGATTGATTGCGGAAAGATATGGTTATTTCTGGTCAAACGTATATATATGTTTAAGGAATGAAATAGAATCACCAGTTCTACAATAAAAACAACAGCGCCTTGAATTATTATTATGCGTTCTGTGTATGGCGAAAATGGTGTAGTTGTTATGCAATAAAGGTTGTGTATAGTCATGGTTCAGAACTGTGAATTAATGTAGAAATCGTTGTAAAAGATGGGAGAAATCCCATAGATTCACATGGCGCAACCGTGTAGATAAACCCTGTGTATTAATGCATGCAAGCACCATTGAATTTGGTGTGATAAGATAACCTGTGCATAAGGAAATTGGAACATTTTTCTGTTGAATTGCATGCGATATATATATATATATATATAATATATATTATATATATATATATATATAATATATATATATATATAATATATATATAGATATATATATATAGATATATAGGATATTAGGATATAGAATATATAATATATATATATATATATATTAGATAATATATATATATATATCGTATATATATAATAATATATATATATATATAATAATATATATATAATTCTTTTCTGGTGTTAAGGCACGTAATGATTGTTCTTGATATGTTCTTTATATGCATAGAAGTGTTCTCTATATGTTCCAATCCAGAAGTATAGGCGAAATCATCAGTGATTAAAAGTGGATCGAATCCGCCATCTCCTCAATTAGATAAGGGCGCCTTATGACACAATTTCCTTTGGGTGTTTCATGGGATTGAAGACCCGCATATTCCCTAGAAATTGAAGGAGTAGTACATGCTTGATCTGCGTATTAATCCAGTCGAGTGATGGTGGCGGCATAGGTTCGAACCTATTGTTTGAACTGGCTGAAGGTTTAAACATCAACAAGTATAAGAAAGGATCATTGTTTTCTCGGTTGTGCAGATACCGCTTCGCCCAAAGGTAAACCACATACGCCTCTGTCCCGATTTAGACTTTGCACCTCCGAGTTTTCCGCCTTGCGTTTTTTCCGTGGCTTCGGATCCCTGTAACAGGCGAACGAGTATCACAGTGAGCGTTGGTTTGTCAATTCACCATGTTGAATTCCGCTTTTGAATATCGAATATCATCGCCACTTCCAGACATTAATTCTACAAATTTTTAAGTGTGCCACGTATCATTATGTTATAATAGGATGGCAATAGTGTTGATTTACAATCTGGATTGAACATGGGTGAACTGAGTATATAGGTTTGGGTCTTGCCAACTAGAAGAGGCGTAATTAATATTTAAAAGATGCATGTGAATTATTTAAATTGAATTGGCGATTGGGTTATTTAACTGAGATGTATTTTTTAAGTGAAGGGATCCTGGGTATTGCAGGCTTGGCTTGCATCAGGTGATAAGTATTGCAGGCCAGTCGTGCATCAACAGAGCCCCACTTTAAATCTTCCAGGCATATCTTGATAAACTCCTTCCATAATTGCAGCATTGAAGACAACCAACATCACTTGCAGGTTGAAGCATGCGGACGGGAGAGCCATCACAGAGGACATGGATAACGAACATTGGCCACCTAACTCATATCCACTATAACCAGCCTTGCACATATGCCATACGCCTATCCACTTGCCAGTATTTAAAACCGTGTACTAGGTGGGCAAGTGTCGTGCTACCTCGCCCCACCCCCATCTTGTCACCGTTATTGCCACCTTATTCACCCGCATCCAGGGTATTTTGTAAGATTATTATACTAATCATTATAATTATTTAACTCATGTTAATACTATATTAATAATTTTAATTCATGTTACTACTATATTGCTTGTTGGTTTTATGTTTTATGTTTTATTGTTATGTTGCACTATTTTGTAACACTATTACACTAATATTTATCATTATTTAATTCATGTTATTACCATATTATTTTTTTGTTTTATGTTTTAATATTTTGTAGCAGTATTTTGTAACACTATTATACTAATCATTATCGTTATTTAATTCATGTTATTACTATATTAATAGTTTTAATTCATGTTATTGCTATATTGTTAGCTTCTTTTATGTTTTATGTTTTACTATAATGTAACACTATTTTGTAACACTATTCTACTAATCATTATCATTATTTAATTCATGTTATTACTATATTAGTAATTTTAATTCATGTTATTGCTATATTGTTTGTTTGTTTTATGTTTTACTATATTGTAACACTATTTTTAATACTATTCCGTAACACTATTATACTAATCATTATCATTACTTAGTTCATATTGTAACACTACTTTTTAACACTATTTTGTATCACTATTATACTAATCATTATCATTACTTAGTTCATGTTATTACTATATTGTTTGTTTGTTTTATGATTTACCATTGTGTAACACTATTATACTAATCATTATCATTGCTTAATTCATGTTTTTACTATATTAATAATTTTAATTAATGTTATACTATATTGTTCGTTTGTTTTATGTTTTATGTTTTATGTTTTACTATATTGTAACACTATTACACTATTATACTAATGATTATCATTATTTAATTCATTTTATTACTATATTAACAATTTTAATTCATGTTATTACTATATTGTTTTTTGTTTTATGTTTTATGTTTTACTATTTTTTAACAATATTTTGTAATATTATTATACTAATCATTATAATTATTTAATTCATGTTATTACTATATTAATAATTTTAATTCATGTTACTACTATATTGTTTGTTTGTTTTATGTTTTACTATTATGTTACGCTATTTTGTAACGCTATTATTCTAATCATTATCATTATTTAATTCATGTTATTAATATATTGTTTGTTTGTTTTATGTTTTATGTGTTACTATATTGTGACACTATTTTGTAACACTATTATACTAATCATTATAATTATTAATTCATGTTATTACTATATTGTTTGTTTGTTTCATGCTTTATGTTTGACTTTCTTGTAACACTATTTTGTAACGCTATTATACTAATCATTATCATTATTTAATTCATGTTATCACTATATTAATAATTGTAATACATGTTATTACTATATTGTTTGTTTGTTTTATGTTTATGTTTTACTATTTTGTAACACTATTATACTAATCATTATAATTATTAATTGATGTTATTACTATATTGTTTGTTTGCTTTATGTTTTATGTTTTACTATTTTGTACCACCATTACATTAATCATTATCATTATTTAATTCATGATATTACTATATTAATAATTTTAGTTCATATTATTACTACATAGTTTGCTTGTTTTATGTTTTATTATTTTGTAACACTATTTTGTGACATTATTTTTTTTTACAGAAACGGGTAGTGGATTATTAGAAACTTGGCCTTAATGCCAAAAAGCGGATTACAAAGGGTGAGTCTAAAACGATAAGTGCCGAACAGCCTTGCAAGACCGTGACACTTATGATTAGCTCACATCTTTTCTTAGCTACAACTATATGGTCTATTTCAGAGATTTTCCCAAGCTTGTGGGTAGAAACAAACTGATTTAACAAAAAGCAATAAAACATGACAATGATCTAATTTAAGGAATTGGTTCCCATATTTCATGTCCACCTTCGAGCAAAGCACAAACCGTAAGAAGGGCTTCTTTGTTAGCTTTAGTGTCCACGTCCTTATTATTGGCTCTCAACACATGATAGAAATTTAATTATGGAAAGAGTCACCAAGATCTAAAATTTTGTGTATCAGGCTTGCTAGCCTTAGGTTCTTTGTCTTAGAACGAGTCACCATAGTGTTGATAATTACCTGAGAATCTCCAATATCATTGACCTCCCTGATGTTCAGCACTTTCAAAATCTTGAGTCCTTGAAAAAGAGCCACAACCTCAGCTTGGATGCTGGAAGCGATGCCCAAGCCCCAGGTGAAGCGACGGATCGTAGAACTAGCTAGGTTTAATATAACTCCTCCAACACCACCTCTTCCAGGATTTTCCTTAGCATCCCCATCAAAAAATAAGGAGTGCCTTTGTTGGTTTGCAATCCATCCTTGGAGCTCGTTTTCTGTAACCCTTATTTGCCAAACTTTTAGGAGGGGGGTACTCTTTACCAATTTTTGGAGCTGTAGGTCGAGAGAAGAGCCCCAATTTTTATCCTGCTGGGTGAGATTTAAATCATCTTTGAGGTCTCTCAGGCACTCTTTTAACTGGCATTTTATTTTAACTGCCACTCGCTTGACGTCCTGCTCACAGTTTCGGAAAATCCTTTTGTTTTTCTCTAGCCAGATCTGTTAGTAGATAACTTTAGGGAGAATTAACCAAGCCGCTCTAATAATTTTGTTTTTTGGAGGAGGACCAAGGTACCTTTGTAGCCATCTATCAAAAAAACTAGCAGTGGAGGAAGGCAACTCGAAGCTGGGACTCAAAGTGTCCAGCAGTACGGACCATATCTACAAAGTAAAGGAACAATCTAGCATCAAATGTGAAACAGTTTCCTAGTTTACCTTACAAAGTCTACACCTTGAAGGGCCATGGAAGCCATGCTTCAGCAGATTATTATCAGTCAAGATTTTGGAATGGCATAACAGCCAATTGAAAAAAGCAATTTTTGGTAGCGAAGGGTGGTACCAAATCCCTTTCCAAGGCTCTGGATTCATGGCCACATGGGGGTTCTCACACAGCTTGGCACATCCCTAAGCAACAGAATAACCACCAGCCTGCACACCCCAACCTCTAGTATCCATGAAGTTTGGAGAGTAGTTCCTTGCGTTCTATAGCCAAATCTGGAGGCATTTCAATTTTCCATCTAGCCCAGTGAGATTCCTGCCAAATTGAGATATCCCATAGGGAACGCATACCAACATCCATCCAGATATGCAACCCTTGGAGGGAGGGGTAGTCTCCAAGCAACTCCTTGCTCATATTCTGTCTGTCCAAAGGTTGATCCTTTTTCCATTGCCAGGGACCCAGTAGGCATGAGTATTTACAAGTGGACATGATTTTGAATAGAGCTTCTGGAAGGACGAATTCAGAAGCGGCAATGGATGGCCTAGACAGCGGGAATGTTTGCCCATAAACATTTTTTCCAAAGAGCTAGATGAGCCCAGCCAGGGTTCGGAGCTATAATTCTCCAAATGAGCTTAGACCCCATGGTGATATATTGAACTCCAAGATTTTTGAAATTCAAGCCTCCTTCTGAGAGTGGTTTGGAGATGGAATCCCAGCTGACTAACGAAAACTTTTTCTCATTTTTCTTTCCCCTCTTCCAAAAAAAAATCCTAATGATCTCCTCCATTTTTCTGAGAATCCCAGAGGGAGCAAGAAGAATGGAAAACTGAAACAAGGGAACACTGTTAAGCATAGATTTAATGAGGACAAACTTACTAGCAATGTTGAGCCAGGAAAAGCCCCAGGAAAGCAGTTTGTTCTTGAATTTCTCGAGTTGGGGAAGCCAATCTCTGGTAAAGGCTCTTTTAAGAAATACAAGAAGGCCCAAATACTTGAAGGAAGTCTAGTTTGAGGAGGTTTCGAAACCAAAAGTTCTGGAAATGGAATTGAGCATGCTAGAAGTGGTGTTCCAACAATAGATATGCCATTTCCCAATGTTTAAACTGCTTCCCGAAATCAAAAAAAACTCATCGAGGACTCCTTTAAATCTGGAGGCTATAAGCACAGAGGCAGATCCCAATAACAAGGTGTCATCCGCAAAGAGGACATGGTTGATGTTTTTAACAAACAGAAGGGGTGAGAGTGGGCACCCCTGCCTGAGCCCTCTCGTGGCTTTGAAAAAGTTAGTAGCTATGTCGTTTATTGAAGGAGTGATCCAAGGCTCCAAAATACAGGCCCGAATCAAATTTATAAAGTTCTCCCCAAATCCAAATTTGTGTAAGACTTTCAGCAGAAAACTATGCTTGACTCTATCAAAAGCATTTGCTAAATCAAGATTGACAACCATACCTTTTTCCTTGGGACTCATACTTGAGTGGATTGCCTCTTGGACCAGCATGTAGTTGTCCACTATCTGTCTCCCTTGAATGAATCCTCCTTGGCTTTCCGGAATGAGTTTGGGGAGGATGAGCTTAAGTCTATTAGCAATAACTTTAGTAATCAGTTTATAACTAATGTTACATAGCGATATCAAACGAAACCTATTGAAAGTATTGGATCCTTTCTCTTTGGGAATGAGAGCAAGAAAAGCAGTGTTCATGCTTCCTCTGATTTTTTGGCAAGCTTGGGACTTGATAACCATTTTGTATAGATCCTTTTCCATAATCTGCTAGCCAGATTGGAGGAATCTAGCTGTAAAACCATCCGGTCCAAGGGCTTTGTCTGGGTCCATGTTAAATAGGGCATAATTGACTTCATTCTTAGTGAGTTTAGCTTCAAGAAGGTGATTCATTTCAACAATAATCAAGGAGGCAACCACGTCAGTCATATTAGACCTTTGGTCCAGATTTTTATCTTCGCTATATAGGCTTTTAAAATGAAGGGAGGCAACTTTTTTTATGCTTGCATTGTCTTTATGAGTAATAGTGCCATATTTAATTTTGGAAATGGCATTGGTGGATTTCCTAGCCTGAGCTTGTTTATGGAAGAAGGAAGAGTTCTTGTCCCCTACTTTAAGCCAAAGACTGCGTGACTTAAGTCTCCAGTACTCTTCTTTTGTTAGACAAGCCTTATGGAAGTTTTGCTGCAGCTGGGCTTCTTTGTCTAGAAATTCTTTGGTTATATCAGCTGTTTTAGCTTGGAGGTGGTGACTTTCCAGACTGCGTTAAAGAATTTTTCTTTCATTTGCTAGATTGGGTAGAGTTTTGACCCAGCTTTTTAAAGTCATTTTCACTCTTCTGAGCTTCTCCTCCCAGACAAAAAAGGGGGAGCCCTTTACTATCTACCTCTAGATGTCATTAACTAAATGCATGAAGTCTGACTCATTAGTTCAGAGTGGGCTGAATGTGAAGGGGATTTGACCAAGGTCAAGCTGAAACATGAGTTCCAACTTGATGGGTTTATGATCCGAAGTGCTGCAAGGGAGAATGTGAACTCTAGCTTCTAATCCAAGCAGAAGAAAAGAGCTTTGAATTAAGAATATATCGAATCTAGAAGAAATATGGCCAGGACCAATTCTTTTGTTAGTCCAAGTGAACTTACCCAAGGTTGGCTTGATGTCCAGGAGATCCCAGTCCTGCATAAGGTCCTCTACCCATTCCCTTGTTGGATCTCAAGCAATGCAGCCTCCTCTCTTGTCTGTTGAAAGGAGAGTAAGATTGAGATCTCCTGTTATGATGATATTCTCCAGATTGACTAGATCTACTTGGGTTCCTATGGAGTCCCAGCATGCCTTCTTTTCCACAGCGTTCACAGGGATGTACATGTTGAAGAGGCTGATAATCTCTTTTGAGTCTAAGTGCTGCAATTTTAAGAGCAGCTAGTGAGTATTGAGGGATTCAGAGATGAAAAATAATTTGCTAGCATTCCAAAGAGTGGCTAGCCCTCTAGAAGCCCCTCGAGCTGAGATAGCTTTCACCTCACATTTGCTCCAAAGTTTCTTGCTTGCCTGAAGGAAGACAGAGTCTTCCAGTTTGGTCTCCTGGATGAGAAGTATGTTAGGAGTTTCTATTCTTTTAAACTTCTGATGGCTTCTTCTTTCATTTTTCTCCCCATACCTCTACATTTGCAAGAGACTATCTTCATCATTTATATTTCTAGTTGGCTCCCTTGGATCCTTGGGGCTGGTTTCTCGCCAACTTTGCTTTTGATGCTAGGAGCTTCTCAAGAGTTGGCTTGCTACCTTGAAGCTTATCCTTGAAGGTTTCTTGCTCTCTTTTTTCCCTATCTGTTTTGCGGCCTCTTATGGATCTCCTTATCGAAGCTTGGGATTCTCCTATTTCCTCTTATTCCTTCGAGCACTCTGATTCTTAGCCATTGCCAAATATATTGGTGTTACACCACTTTTAGCCATTGCCTATGTTGCTAGAACACCACTTCCAGCTTGATCAACTCCATTTCCAGAACCTTTGAGGGCTTTAGAGAAACGGGTTCATTTTTGTTTCTTTGGTTCCTGAGATTCCTCTATTTGCAAGCTTAGAGGGGAAAAATGGTTTTCTTGATCCTTTCTGGGAGGGGGTTGCTAAGGGGTGCCTGTGGACCTCTTCCATTTGGACCAGCCTGCTTTTGGGATTTCCTGGTGCGCTTGACCTGATTCCAAACTTCTTCTTTACCCTATTCTCGTTCCACATTGGTTGGGGAACCTCTAGCAAAGTGTCCATAGACATGACATTTTCGACATTTGAAAGGCAGTTGCTCGTAATCCAACTTCTGCAGATGGGACCAGCTTCCTACTTTGGCTTCCGGGAGATCCACCTCTAGGTCTACTTCTACGCATATACGAGCGCAATCATATTGATCTTTGTTGTTTGCCCTATCTATGAACTTCCCAAGGGCATTTCCGATGTGTTTCAGCTAGTCCCAGTTCCAGCAATGGACTGGAAGATTAGGAAGTTTGACCCAAACAGGGACCGCCGAAGGGACATAGACTGCAGGGTCAAACTTCGGGGTCCATCTGTTGAGGTACAAGCCCTAGGGGCCCATGAAATAGGGGCCATTCTAGAAGAACAAATCCTTGTCCTCCTTTGAGGTGAATTTGAAAAGGAAATACCCTTGACCTAAGAAGTAAGAGGTGACGCTGCTCTTGATCAAAGGAGCCCAGTTCTTATTTACTCAAGACTTAATGGTCTTAGGAGAACGCCATAGATCGATGAACTGACCGACAAGAGCCTGTTCAGCCAAGGAGAGGGCAACCTGAATCGGGGTCTCTGGCGGCAGGGAGATTTTAGGAAGGTCTTCCAGCCGCTTGACAAACATGGTTGCTTCGCTCTTCTTCTTTTGTGGCAAGCCGGCCAAGAGCCGAGAAAAAGCTTCGGTAGAAGAGAGCAGGCCAGCCTGGGGTGAACTCGCGGCCTCCATGAGGGCAAGCCCGGCTTAAACTTCTCGCCCAGCAGAAGACGGGCACTCTAAACAACAGAAGCTCAAAGTGGAACGCTAAGAAGGGGGGCAGACGACCCAAAGCCCCATGCTGTAGAGCAGCAGGGGCACAGAGGAACCGAGATGCAGCTAGGGTATGGCTGATCTAGAGCGTGCGCTAGGGTATGGCTGATTAGTGTAATAATGTCATGAAAAAATACTATTTTGTGACATTATTACACTAATCATTATCGTTATTTAATTCTTGTTATTACTACATTAATATTTTAATTCATGTTATTACTATATTAATAATTTTAATTCATGTTATTACTATATTGTTTGTTTGTTTTACATTTTATGTTTTACTATATTGTAACACTATTTTGCTAATCATTATCACTACTTAACTCAAGTTATTACTATATTAATAATTTTATTTCATGTTATTACTATACAGTTTGTTTGTTTTATGTTTTATGTTTACCATTTTGTAACACTATTATATTATTCATTATCATTATTTAATTCATCTTATTACTATATTAATAATTTTAATTCATGTTATTACTATATTAATAATTTAAATTCATGTTATTATTGTATTGTTTGTTTTATGTTTTATGTTCTCCTATTTTGTAACACTATTATAGTAATCATTATAATTATTTAATTCATGTTACTACTATATTGTTTGTTTATTTTATGTTTTATGTTCTACTATATTGTAACACTATTTTGTAACACTATTATACTAATCATTATCACTATTTAATTCATGATATTACTATATTAATAATTTTAATTCATGTTATCGCTATATTGTTCGTTTATTTTACGTTTTACTATATTGTAACACTATTATACTAATGATTATCATTACGTTACTCATGTTATTGCTATATTAACTATTTTAATTGATGTTATTACTATATTGTTTGTTTGTTTTATGTTTTATTTTTTACTATATTGTAATACAATTTTGTAACACTATTATACTAATGATTATCATTATTTTACTCATGTTATTCTATATTAATAATTTTAACTCATGTTATTACTATATTGTTTGTTTGTTTTATGTTTTATGTTTTACTGTTTTGTAACACTATTATACTAATCATTATCATTATTTAATTCATGTTATTACCATATTAATAATCTTAATTCATGGTATTACTATATTATTTGTTTGTTTTATGTTTTACTATTTTACAACACTATTATACTGATCATTATCATTATTTAATTCATGTTATTATTATATTATTAATTCTAATTCATGTTATTACTATATTGTTTGTTTGTTTGTTTTATCTTTTACTATTTTGTAACACTATTTTGTGACACTATTATACTAATTATGATCATTATTTAATTCATTGTTAGGCCCCTATACTACTAGTGTAAGTCCTTATTGTTATTAGTACAACCCACTTATTATATAGATGTACCCATGTAGTGCCCATATTGTTACTATTGTGCCCCATAGAAGCCCACTATTGTTATTATTGTGTGCTTACATTATTATTATTATGTCGGATCTGATTATGTTATGACCCCTTAGACTCCTGTGTATAGAAAGGAGGTCTTTTCATCTGTATCATCCAAGAAAGTTTCATTTATGTAATGTAAAGGAGGTTGCCCCCTCGAAGAGGCTGAATTCTAGGGAATTGATCTATCTTTTCTATCTCTTCTTGAGCTGGTTTCATAACATTTGGTATCAGAGCTTTGGATTCTAGAGTTTCGCTGCTCCAAAAAGGTCATTGTGGCATTTTCACTATAACTTTTTTTCTGCGTCGTTTCAGAAGCTAAAAAAAACCCATTTGAGAAGAAATCGTGCTAAATCTCGGGTCCAAATTTCAGAGCTTTTTGCGCTATATTTGTGGAGATATGATCTGAGGAAGTTGGTCTCTTTGAACACTCCTGAATTACATTCCAAACAGATCCAAAAGTTGTAACGGTGACACGTGGCACTTCATACAAGTTCGCTCTTCTACAAACGTCTATAATTAAGTCATCTTGGGAGATTGTGCATAACTCTTTCTTGGAGAATCCAATTTGAATCAGACTAGTGGCATTGGAAAGAGGATGCAGTGGGCTACTACAGGTCACAATTTTAAGAACTTAAAGATCCGAAAGTACAGAGTTACATTCATTTCAAGGTCGAGCTCCTAAAATAAAAAAAAAGCAAGATGAGGAAGTTCGATGGCAAGGATCTGGTAAATTGGATACTTCAGATGGAGAAATATTTTAATCTACATGGTGTATCACTGTTACAAAAGGTATGTATTGCATCTTCATATTTAGAACCAGATCAATTTTTATGGTATGAAGGGCTTTGTTCTATTAAACAACTTGTTACGTGGTCAATTTTCACGGAGGAAATATAGCACATTATGAGGATACAAAGAGAAACACCTTCTTTGGAGCAACACCACAACAATTGGAAAGAGTAAAAGGGCTTTGTGACATAGTGGAAAGAAAATTATGGAAACCAGGAAGCATACCCCTCATAATTATAAAGACGAAAGTGTTGTTTCTCCTAGCCTTCCACAACCTACAAGGGTGACACCACAACAATTGGAAGAAAAAAGAGAAAAAGGGCTTTGTTACAATTGTGATAGCAAATGCACTAAAGGTCATAACTGTGCCGAGAAGAAATTAGTTTACATAGAATATGAATAGGAGGAAGAAAAGGATCAAGAAACATCAAAAGAAGAGGATACATGCTAGGACCCCACCCCAGAGAAAGAAGAAATGAATCCGACCATATCTTGTAAAGCATTGGCAAGAATTACCACTCCTCAAACTCTCAAGATAGAAGGACATATCAAGAAGAAAAAGGTGCAAGAAGTGAAAGATCACATTGAGAAATAAGAAATGAATCCAACCATATCTTGTAATTCATTGGCTGGAATTACCACTCCTCAAACTATCAAGATAGAAGACATATCAAGAAGAAAAAGGTGCAAGAAGTGAAAGATCACATTGAGAAATAAGAAATGAATCCAACCATATCTTGTAATTCATTGG
>APFE030055236.1:49594-107152 GCA_000404065.3 Pinus taeda | reverse complement strand
GATAATGAGCTGATGTTGACAAGAAGTGACCCATCGTAGGAGGGCCTTAATGAATCCCACATCTATGACATGGAATGAAGCAAATGATTTTGGAGGTGAAAACAATCTGATGATACAGTGTTCAGGGTGGCGATCATGAAAGAATGGAGCGTGAATGTATTGCAGTGGGTAAGACACAGGTGAATTTTCTGAATGACTTCTCTTGAACATATCGGCGACACTGACGATGGATTGGTAGCGTTAAACCCAAAGATGGATGGTGTGATGGACCAATGGTGATATGACCATTGAACAGAACAACCCAACCCAGCTTGGATGCAAAAGGAAAGTGTCATGTTCAAGAGCGACTTGCCACCAATAAAGCTTTTTCAAGTTTTCTTCCCAATTTTCCCCAGACATTGCTGACCAGTACCTATTTATTTTTATCAAGCTTGAGGAGGATAACATATGGTTGTTCTATAATCCACCCTGCGGGCGAACCTGTCGCTATATTTTAGCGAGCCTAGCGACAGTGAAACTCGTTCTCATCCATTTGGACGAGTTTGTCGCTATTAGGTTTTAACGAGTTTAATGACAAAGATAACTCAGTCCTTTTCAGTTTTAGAGAGTCTGAAAGGGACGGAAAGGAGACTCCAAAGATGCTTTTTCGTCATATAATCCTTAAGTCTGAAAAAGCATAAAATAATACGAAAGTGATGAATTTTCGATAGTTTTAACGAGCTGAACAAGACAAGCGCTCGATATTTTTGTGTAATAATCCCTTAGGTCCAAAAAAATTAAAATCTAGAGGAGGGATAGTACTCCCGATGACTTTAACGAGCTGGAGAGGCTAATTGCTTGGCAATATTTTCATATTTTACAAGTCAGTTGAAAAGAGCTTAAAGGAGACTTTTTTTTCAAGGAACGACTGATGATTTCGGGTAGCAGCTAATTCCAGGTAAGGTTTGGAATTTTCCAATCACAGCAGTGTCACAAGGATGGCTAATAGAATCACTCTTCATAGATGTTCCTCGAAAGGGTAAACAATCAAATGGAGGTGAACGATCGGCTGAAAACATAGTGGAGGTGATGATGAGAACACAACCAAGGCTCAAAAGATGACGATAAGGTATTCACAATGGTTATTTACTGGTTCATTTTTTAATGAGCTTAAACTCGGAGGGAAACATTTGCTCATTGCTTATGTTTAACGAGCTTGAATTCCGCATTAAAACTGCTCGTGGCAGGTTTATTTTTAAACGAGCTTGAACCCTGCTGTAATACTACTCGCCAGTCATATAATAAGGATGTCCCATTCAAGATGCCATTTTTTATGGGGCTTGCACCTTTTGTAAGCTTTGCCCCGGATCCTTTCTTTATGAAAGCTAGGAAACAACCAGCCTTACGGGTTTAAAGAGTTAGAGGACCTACAAATTTAAAAAAATAAATGGTCGCTCTTCACTTTCATGTGGAAAGGTTTGCATGCCCCCAGGTATAGTGAAAAATTCTCAGGTTCCCATGAAAGTTCCATCTGCATTGCGAACAAAATGATTCCTTGGCAATGTCTACCAAAAAAGACAAAGGTGAGTGGCGCAGATGCCTCCACTCACATAACTTTGAAAAAGATATATTTTTCCAGTATAATCCCATTTTCCTGTAAGGACGGGTTCGTCAGACTAGTTATATATCCTCCACGAAAACCTACACTATACCCAAGGTTTTCCTACCGAAACAGACCAAGGTGCATGCCCCATGGGTTTTAGTCATATCCTCCTAAATCACTCGCACTCATCAGGTGGACAGATTGAAGATCGATGAGACATTCCTTGCATTAAAAGACCATTTAGGGATGGAATTTGACTATTTGCTATGTGTGAACTGGGGAATGATAGTTGGTCTATGAGCTTGACCATTCTGCCTTCATGCGGAAAATACATTATTCTAAAGAGTGAGGAGACGACGGCTCCCATGCAATAAATATAGTCACGTCCAAGGAGTAGATTATAATCTAGGGGTCCTTCAACTACCATCACGTTCATGTGAATGGTTTTCCTTCTCAAAGTAATGGGCACATTTGGAGGGATCCCTAATGGTCGACTGGTTCCTTTGTCAAAGCCTACCAAATTTATCATTTTAGGCAAAAGCGATGGCGAACCAAGCGCTTTCCAAGTAGTTGAGGAAAGGATACTCACAAAAGCCCCTTCATCGATGATGGTACCAGCCATGACCATTCTGTAAGCTTGTACAATGATTCGGAATGGTACACTAGCTGGTAAATGGGGTCTGCCTAGTAGATTCTAGTCGAAGAAAACGACTAGGTTTCTTGGAGGTGGGACCGAATAGATGGCCGAATATGACTCTGATGAACTTCCTTCCTACGATAAAGGCATGGGTAAACTGCCCCCAAGTTCATTGGAGTCTATGTTTACGAAAATAATTTGAATGGTGTCATTCTCTTTCTCTTCAGTGATGGTATCATTCGAAGATGAACATTCTGAAGGCAAGACCGGATCAACTTCCGCCTCGACCTTTTGAATTTCATCTGGTATGGATTAAGAGGGTCCATTTTCAATGATAGACGCTTCGACCAACCACAAAGGTGTGCTAGCTAGATTTTCAACCAGTGGTGGAATTGGCAAGAGTTTTTTATATCTAGGAGGGAGCCATAGTGGTGAAGCAGGATGGTCATCCAAAACTCTTTTAGCTTCGTCAAGGAAGGGACAACGGTGGACGACGTGATTTCCTTCACACAATTTACAAGGAAATATAGGATTCCTTTTCTGTCCAGATACTTCACTTTCACTGGTTGATGGTGTGCATTCAACATGATCATCAGAAGTTGATGAAACCGGATTGTGCAAATGAGGAGACCAGTCCCTTAATATCCGAGGGATGTAGGGACAATCTTGGTGATAGTGGTATCCATTGCAAATGACACATGGAGATTTAGGTTTAGACAATGCAGTGTGAGGATTTTCGCTAGACGATGCCTGGTTTCCCCCTTTCGATTTTGGTTCCTTCTTCTTCTTTTCTTTTTTCTCTTTCTGCTTCTTCTTATTCTCAGTTACTTGATCCTTAGCTTTACTAGCTTTATCAAGTGAAGAGGAAGGAGGAGAGGGAGAAACAGACAAAGTTGAAGGTCGGGAGGCAACTCTAGTATCATCTAGTTGTTGACTTGACTATTCAGGAATTACAGTATTCTGAATGACGGAGGTAGAGAAGATCCATACGGGAAAACCAATTGTCAACACTGGAAGTGACAATGTGGCCATATGGGGTGCACCAACATCTCCCCAAGAGGAGAAGGGACTAGGATTTCCTCCAAGGGGAAATCCTTGGTTGGTAGACTCCATTTTTCTCAACCTAAAGACCAATGAGGGAATTTGTGATGTTATTCCGATTAAAATAAATTTTAGACGCTTTGACACAACTTGTTGTTTCAATTTTAAAGAGTTGAGAAAAAATAAAAGATGACTCTAGTCGCCTTCGATTTTTAGTGACCCTGAAGTGACAAGTGCTCAGATGGACCTTTTCTTTTAAGGAGTCTGAAAAGGAGCAAAATGGACTACTCTGGAAATCTAGAAAGAGGGGATTACCAAAATAATTGCAAAACTACATAATACTTTTTATGGTACGACAGTCAATCTTCTCGAATGTTGTGTTCAGTGCATTGCGATCGATAGGGCGGCAGACATGGCTTCCTAAGGATAAAGGATGTAGCCTATTGTAATCTCCCAATATATACTCGACGGTTCGTGGGAGCACAAGTCCGTATTGGCACTTGCCATCTCAAAGTGGAGGAATCACCCAACCAAGAATGAAAAGCAACAGTTACCAGGTTTTACGACACCGGAATATGTCTCTAGCCTAGACCTCTAGATGTTGTGCGTTAGGTTCCAAAGTGTTGTTAGATTCATTAAATTTATTTTAAGTTGATCTTGTTTAAAAATTTTCCTTTCAGGTTCACTGCGTGATGTGTATACAATTCCTAAAATGCAGTATAAGTTGATAAACAACTGTTTAATCTTCTTTTTGAAATGAAAATCCTAGCTACTAAGGAAAGAAAGTTGAGAGTCTTTCAACAAAGACACAAAGCACACACTAAATGCAACATCCTAAATCAGACCAAGCAGTCTAAATGCAAATGCACATGCATGTATTTGTTTTCAGCCTTCTTAATGTCTGAATGATGATAAGAAAGCTAAGTGCAAATCTGAATTATTTTCAAAGCGACAATACTCAACACATTTCTTTTCAAAATGAAGTGAAGGTAAGGGAGACACTTTGCGATTTCGAAATGAAAATTGCTTTTCAACAGTTTAAAAACTACTAATTCAAATCATATGCAAGAGTAACTGTATAATTGACTATCAAGAACAATGGGATTCTCTTCTAAAACTAAAAACGCCACTTAATACACTTTCAGATTTAAGAAATGACAGTTCGACTATGCTACTTCTTTGCAAAAGAGAACTGAAAATGGCGCACAATACATAAAAACACTTACATTTCTTTGCACAACAGAGGAGGAATGATGTAAGAGAAGGGGGTTTTCACAAAGATACACTGACCATAGACAGCAAAACTCCTAAATAGAACTAAAAATAGTGAAGGAAAAACCAAAGTCTGAAGGTAAAGTTAACCTTCCCTGACCATCGCACTTGTCACACAGGGAATTCAGTATGCAGGGCACCTACTGCACACAGGAAGTGCGATGCATACAGACTTCGTTAAAGGCAGGGTGCGATGGTACCAATGCGAGACTTTTAATGAGTTTTTTCTCACAATTTTCAATTCAGTTCAGGGATATAGGCCGAGTAAGTGATGTTCAATATATCTAAATCACAAGGGTTGATCTAAGGAGGTTACTAGAGCCACCACTTAGGGCAGTTAAAATGTTTGCAGATTGATTTTTTAATTCATAAACAAAACCCGAAGATAGATTGAAGCAGCATTGATCTACTTTGCATTTGTATAACAAATGCAGTTCGAAGGCTAGCTGGCTTGACTTTAGGCTCCATCTATAAGTTTATAAAACAAACCAAGATAGGCTAACAAACACTCTATTTGCTCCCCAGTGGAGTCGCCATTTTGTTACCAGGAATAGTGTCCACTCGGAGCTACTATTCCCACTAAGACTGGTAGCTATCTTAGAAACAAACAAGTAAAGTCTACTTTCGCTTTCCTTTATGAAAATAGATAAGAGTGGAACAAAGGAGACCAACCCTAGTCTTGCGCTTGGTTTCCTTATTTGATTCCTCTCCTTTCTGATAGATCTTTGCCGCTTCTTATTTGTCTGCCCATCTTCAAAGAGCACCTTTGGAATCAAAGTATCATACTACTATTGAAGAACAAAGATCTATATTCATAAATAACACAGGACCATATATGTGTTAACCATACAAATGCATATATAAGAAAACATACAAGAATATGGACGAAAACTTGAATAGCTTTATTAAGATCAAGAATAGCAAGAGGATTACAACCATATGTTCTGACCCAGCATCATCCTCTAGTAAGAAAGCCCTTCTTCACCTCAAGTAAAGCTTAGATCACCCAACACTATGAAGTTTCTCTAGAAAACAAACAACAATTCTCTACAAGATACAAAATTCCAACCTCTGGATCTCTGTGATGAGGGATCCATATATAGATGATTGTAGGGGGGTGATTCATCTTCTGGGGTCTTGATTAGTTTCCTCTATTTGATAGTTCCTGATTCCACTTGGACACTGATGATCTCTTACTCATCCCTAGTTGAAAATAGAAAGGCAAGTGTTAGAGGGGAAGCTTCTGGAAGATTCCATGATCTTCCACCTCATAAATTGTCCCTACCATTTGTCCATTCCCGACCATCACACCCTATAGAGGGGCCATTTAGTATGCATCACACCCTGTACACTAGGAAGGTGATATGCATCGCACCCTCTGCACTGGGTATTCAATATGGTCCAGCTTTGACCATTTCTGAGCAGTTTTTAGTGGAGAACTTCTAGGAGATGATGTAATCAACTGACCTTGTTCCTTTAGGCAGTGAAGAAACACTTTTAGGGACTTAGGAGCCGTTAGTTTATGGAAATTTATGATTGGGGTTGTAGTGCCCAAAAATGTCTATAACAAAAGGGGTGTAAAAAATGTTAATGAAAAAAGGGATACCTACAATATCTAGTAAAAGTAGGGGTTTTATAAACTGGGAAAGTGCATTGGGTTCATATTGGTAGGGGGTTAAATAATGTGATTTTTAGAGGTATTTTCCAATATGTAGTCAAATTTTTTAGTATGCCACGAATACACATGATATGTCAAAGGTTAATTGAATCCCCCTGTGATTTCAACAAGGTTGATTATCATGTTTCCAATCACATTAGTATATCTCATCAAATTTGCTACCTCATATAAGTATCATAATATAAATCACAAAATTTTGATATTCTAGTTAATGAGATTCTATCACATGTTATTGGTTAAAATCTCTAACATACTTCATCATCAATCACCATGGACCATTAACCCAACATCCTTGTTGTCTCTTTGTGAGGAGCTTTACATTTGAATAGAGCATCAAACTTAAACAGCTACCACTGAAAAAATAGACACCCATATTATTGAGACTATAAGTGTTCATATGAAATTCAAGCATGTGAATCCTCTACTCATGCAATAACAACATGCATCAATGTAACTTCTAATGTTGATATAATTATAGCCTACCAACGAATAAATAAAGAAATTGTGACAAGAAATATTGTGTTGATATATCATTATCATTTCAAACCCTAACAACTATTCTCAATCATATTTTCTCATCTAAAAATCAAGAAGCTTTTCTTTAAATGTCAATGGTACCCTTCATACTCTATCCCATTAATATTGGAAATCATAAAGTATCACTGAGAAACATAAAATCATGATTTTATTGTTATGCAGGAATATATTCAGTGTGTGAGAAGGGCTAAGGGATAAATAAGAGGCACAAAGTCATTGTTATGAGCTTGAGCGAATCCATGTGAAAATATTCACAATGTAATGACAGAAGACTCTCCTCCGCACTTTTGTTTCATGCCTTCACACACAAGTCACAAGATTAAATTATTTTACTGCAATGACCATTGTTAAATCACACCAGTGTTCAAGGATGGTAAGCTACGTTGTGAACATATCAGAACCCAACTTTCATTGCATTGCTTTGTTAGTGGATCTTATCGCAATTTTAAGGAGAGTTTATTTGTAGCAGAGCCGCAAGTATTATACTTTGAAACCAATCATAGTAATCAATTCGAGATAACACTTTAGTCATGCCCTCACTAAATAGGCAACTCAATCTCCATCCAACAATATTATTAAGTTCAGGAATTCAATCTAAACTTAGTCCTGATTTAGTGCATTCACAATAGAGATAACAATCTTAACCATCCCTTTGTGTTATTCAAAGGAATATTTGTACCAACCAAACTCCTTCGCTAGTCTTCAGAAATTTGCAAAGGACAATTTTTTTATGCATAGACTTATTGTCCTGAAATAGGACCAAAATGTATGGGAGTCTACTTCAGGATGAAAGGAAATAGTCGATTCCATGAATATTTGGGAATCGAACAGACATGGACTTCGTAAAATATTCAACAATCAAACAGACATAAGTGTGGTAAAAATATTCACTGTGCTCATATCCATTCAGTTGTTGAATATCCAAGAAATCAGCAATCTAGATAGATATGCCCCACTCAGACTCCTCATGCCGCAAATATAAAGAGTAGCTTGAGTGAGACATTTTATACTTAGTCAATAAAAGGAGAATGATTTCTTTATATATTTGATTGAGAGAGTCAATTTTCCCTTAAGCCGAATTGAGACATGGAGAGCGAATTTATATTTTAATTTTAAATAATTCAAAACTCCCACCAAAATTTGGATTAATAAAATTTGAAAGGCTATGTCCTCCACTATTAGTGTCATGCTAATTTAATAGACTTTCTTTCTACCCTTCATGGTCAAATGGACTTCTAACGTCTTTATAAAATTACTTGACTTAACCCTTAATCAAAATATAAAGTGCCACATCATTCAACCCTTTGAAGTTTTTCTGAGTAGTTAGGTGCACCAACTTCGATTGAATGTGCCTCTCAAACGGTGAAAGCCCATGTGATACTCCACATATGACTAGAATTAGTATGACGAGGAGAATCTTATGAAAATATTTTCCAAGACAAAGCAACTTATATGTATCATCAAAATCTTCAATAAGTGTCCATTGTCCAAGAAATCTGAACCTTATAGTTAGGGTTTTATTAGGCTGCCTCATCTTGTGGACATCATTAAGATGCATCATCATCTCCTACATCTGATATGACATTTTGTACTTCCTTGAAATCCTATACCTTCTCAACATCCTACACCTGCACCTTCTTTGACATCAATGACAACATATTCAACAGATTGGTTGTTTCAATTGTAACAACTTTAGACACAAATCTAGTGAATGTAGAATTAGATTCTTTAATCCTCATAGATAGTAGATTCCCAAGCAATATACACATCAATGAAGAATAAATAGATGGAAGCAAAAACTATAGAAGTTTGAGGAATGTGGATTTTCCCTATATGCTCATGATCAAGAAGGAAAATGGCATGTTGACAGTGGATGTTCAAAACACATGACAAGAGAGGAAACCACATTCCTATTTTTAAGGGAAGATAGGAAAGGAAGTCTAACATATGTAAATAATGTGCTAGCTCAAATAAAAGGAAAAGGAAAAGGAATTATAATCTTATATAAGAATACCAAAGCTCAGAACATCATGTATGTGGATGGTCAAATGCATAATCTTCTAAGTGTGAGCCATATGTGTGATCATGGCTATGATGTAACCTTTTGGTCTAAAGACTATGAAATAAGGAAAGTTGAGAATGGGAAATTAGTTGGCAAACAAGCTAAGACTTCTATTAATGTGTATGTTTTTGAAAACTCTAACATTTCTTGAGCAAGATATCTGAAACATGGTTATGGCATAAAACAATGGGGCATGTGAATTCTGACAATTTAGTGAAAATTTACAAGACAAAGGCAATAAGAGGCATACCAAAGCTTTCGAAGCCAAATAGATCCATAGGTAAATCTTATCAATTTAGAAAGCAAGAGTGCACTTAAATATGAAAGAGTATTCAACATATATATCCCTAGAGTTGGTTCACATTGATATATGCATCCCTACAAGAACACAAAGTCCAAGAGGAGAGATATAATTTATTATTTTCAATGGTGATTTTACAAGAGAAACTTGAATTATGCTACTTAAAGAAAAAATGGAAGCTCTCAACAAGTTCAAAGTATTCAAGGCACAAGTTGAAAATAAAAAATATTTAAATATCAAGTCCCTAATAGCATACATAGGAGGATAATTCACCTCTAATGAATTTGAGGAATTCTATGAGGATTATGGGATCGAAAGACAACATTTAATTTCCAAAACATCTTAGCGGAATGGTCTAGGGGAAAGAAAGAATTGATTAGTTTAGGAAATGGAAAGAGTGGCGATTAATGAAGGAAAAGTGGCAAAAACCTTATGGGGAGACACATATTAAACTGCTGTGTATTTATCAAACATAATTTTTCTCGAACCGAATAGTGACAAAACCTCATAGGAGTTATGGAAAGGAATGCAAGATTTAGTAAAACATATTAAAATCTTTGACAGTAAACTCTAAATAAAAAGGAATGATGACAAATTACGGTATCTTTGACTCTCGATCAGATGAGGGTATTTACTTGGTTATTCATTTAAAATAAAAGGCTACAAGTGTTATAACAAGAGAATGAAGAAGATCATGGAATGTATTGATGTCAGGGTATATGAAACATTTTACAATTAAGAAAACCTTAGGAAAATGAAAATTAAGTTAATGGTGAGTGTGTGTTTAAATATGAAAAATTTAAGTAGATAGATGAAGAAGAAGAAGAAGAAAGGACCCCTAAGAGGTACAAAACACCATCCATGTATGTACAAAAGCAACATCCTAAGAGATAAATAATTGAAGATAGAGATCTTAGAGTTAAAACAAGAAGAAAATTCATACGTAGTACTAGAAAAAAAATATCGATTTGCTAACCCAAATAGAACCCAAAATTTTCGATCATGTAAGTGAAGATAAATTCTAGGTTAAAGAAATGGATGAATAGTTGGATCATATAGAGAAAAACAAAACCTGGGAAATGGTCCCTAGACTGAAAAACAAGAATATCATTGATACCATGTGGGTGTTTAAGAACAAGATGAATGAATAATAATATATGGTAATGAATAAAGGAAAGATAGTATGCAAAGGATGTGCTTAGGGAGAAGGTATTGAATTCGAAGAAACTTTTACCCCTTTAACTAGATTAGAAGCTATTAGAATTATTTTGGAATTTGCATGTCATAGGAACTTTAAACTTTATCATATGTATTTCAAGTTCGTGTTTCTTAATGGCGAGCTTGAGGAGGAGGTATACATTGAATAACTAGAGGGTTTTCAGCTATCAAAAGATGCAGATCAGGTTTGTAAACTAAATAAACTATTGTATGGGTTAAAACAAGCTCCAATATATTGGTATGAAAGACTATAAACATATCTGCAAAACTAGGGTTTCAAACAAGGAGTAGTATACAACAACCTCAACATTAAATATGATAATGGAAATTCACTATTCATTATTATGCATTTAGATGATATCATGTTTGGTTCTGATCTAGAACAAATGGGTCAATAGTTCACTGAAGAAATGTAGAAGGAAATCAAGATGTCCACGCTGGGAGAGCAAACATTCTTCCTTGGGCTACAAGTCACTCAGTTAGAGAAAGGTATTTTCATTTTCTAGTCCAAGTATCTAAAAGAAACTTTGAAAAGGTTTGGAATGGAAGAGTGCAAGGTTGTAAGAACACCCATGGTGACTGGATGCAAATTGGGTAAGAAACATGAGTCCCCTAATGTAAATCAAACCACCTACTAGTCAATGATTGTAAGAATTTTGTATCTAACAACATCTAGACCTGATATAATGTACGATATAGGATTCGTAGCCATGTTCCAATCAAATCCTAAAGAAATTCATATGTATGTTGTCAAGAGATTTTTTAAATATTTATAGCGCACAATTGAAAATGGTTTTTGGTATGAAAGAAGTAAAGAGTTCAATTTGAGAGAATATATTGATTCAGATTAGGGAGATAACATTAACTATAGGAATAGCACAAGTGGTGTGGCATTCTTTGTGGGAAACTATCTTGTATCTTGGGTAAGCAAGAAAAAAAAATCCTTATCTACATTTTAAGTTGAATATATAACATCAGCTACTTGTTATACTATGATCCTTTCGATGAAGAAAACACTCAAGGATATCAAGGTTTAATTTGATCATCCTATCCCCATCATGTGTGATAATAATAGTGCTATAAGTATCCTCAAAAACCTTGTTATGTGATTAAAAAATGAAACATATTCCAATTAAGTTTCATTTTTTAAGAGATGAGGCTACTAATCATGTTGTTAGGATTGAGTATTTTTTCACTAATGAGCAAATGTTTTTATAGATATCTTGACCATACCACTTGCTAGGGAACCATTTTAGTACCTCTGACAATGGTTGGGCGTGATATATCCTTCATGATAGTAAATTGGTTGTATGGATCTAGCAACTAATCATCCTATTGAGAAATATAAAAAACTCCATAATAAGAACGATGGAATGAAAAATTGTTAACTATGTATTTCTGTGAGCATTGTCTATTTCAGTGTTGAAAAATGTTCAGGGGGAGCATTTACATATTTAGTAACATATTTTCACTAGGAGGAGCATAGTGTCGTGGAAATCCCTAGTATATTATTGGTGAATAGATTGTGAATTGGTGTCATGTGATTTTAGTAATAGCCCAGTTTTGGAGAGACTTGATCTCATGCTCAAATTCTTCAGCCATTTGTCTAGACTCTATAGCAATCAACACCCCTTTATCATTAATTTCAAATGGGGATAAGTGAACAAACACTTCCTGAAGGGAGAATGGCCATAACGGGGAGAAATTATAGAAAATGGAGAAGTTCCAAAACAATTGGAGTAAAAGGGGAGTATGATAAGAAGATGGTAAATATGCAAAGAGGGAGTGTGAAGTGCCCCAAAAACTGGAGTAAAATGGTAGTGTGATAAGAAGATGGTAAATGTGCAAAGGGGGCGTATCCATCCATTGACTTATCAGATGTAGAGATATCAAGGGAAACAAGTAGTAACCATAGTCAATAATTGGTTTTCTAGTAGCAACGGAGAGTGAAAGAGATGGGGAGTGTTTCTAAGTGATGATGTTTTCATTAATGAATCCATAATGTTTAACATAGTTGCCATCAATTAATAACTACAAGATACACAACTATTTTACCAAGATTCTTGACAAACAAAATTGCATCATGATGATTGTAGTGTTTGAAATTTGGATATAGAAGATGATCGGTTATCTTTTCATATCATGCATGTGGTGACTCTTTTAGGCCATACAAGTATTTGATGAGAATTGATACCTTTTATTCTTTTCCATTCAGAACAAAACTATCAAGCTTAGACGTAAGATCATTTTCATTTAAATCCCCATTCAAGAAATTTGTCTTCATAACCATTTGATGGATTTTCCTTGATTTCTTTGTTTCAAAATAAAATATGTTATGGAGCGTCATTTTTATATGGGATAAAATGTTTCCTCATAGTCAATACCTTCATTTTGTGCAAATCATTTTTTCATGAGCTTTTCCTTATTCTTTTCAAGTGCATTGTCTATTTTATACTTGATTTTGAAGATCCACTTGAAGCCAATTGATTTGGTTCTATATGGAGGATCCACCAACTTCCAAGTTCCATTTTTATAAGTGCTTCATATTCCTTATGTGTAGTTTCTTTCCATTCATAATGAGAAGCAAGTTCTTTGAAGGAAGTGGGTTCAAAGTTAGTGGAAAAATTTAGTTTACAATTAAATGAAATATTTGTGTCATCCACATCACCTGAATTTGCACTTCTATATTCATCTCTAGTAGAACCCCCAGTTCTAGTATTTCTGATATTATAAGGATGGACCCCTTCAAGTGTCATTATCAACCACTTTGATAATTTTGGAGAAGGATTAAATGGCTCCTCTAAGGGTGTGGCATCATCAATGTTCAAATTCTCAATTCTTCCTATAACATCATCCAGATTTTATGAGGTGTGTGGAGCTTCTTCATGAGGAGTTGATTCTACATAGGGAGATTCCAAATATTGACCTAGAAATGGTCTGTTATGAAACTAGCTCAAAAAAATATAGAAAAGATAAATCAATGCCTTAGAAATAAGCCTCTTCGAGGGGGAAACCTCCTCTACATTACACAATTGAACAATTCATGGATGATACAAATGACAAGACCTCCTTTCTATATATAGGAGTCTAAGGGGTCATAATATAATCAGAGCCAACATAACAATAATAATGTAAGGGCACAATAATAACAATAGTGGGCTTCTATGGGGTACAATAATAACAATATGGGGACTACATGGGCACAACAATGTAATAAGGGGGTTTTACTAATAACAATAAGGGGGTACACTAGTAGTATAGGGACCTAACATGCCCCTTTCCTTCCAAAATTGTTGTCCTCAACGCTTGAGTAGTTATGATGCTTATCTATAAAATTCTTGTCCTCCCATGTGGAATTTTCTACGAGTAAGTTCTTCCACTTGATGAGATACTCTGAAATTGATGGATTGTGTAGCCGACAAGTTCTTGTTTATGTGACTGCTGCAAGTTCTAATATGATTTTTCCTTCCTCATCAAGTTCTGGCAATATTGTTTGAACTAGGATCCTCCGCAATTTTTGAATGAGTGAGCACACTTCTTCATCCTTTTTACATTCATCCTTACTTCGTTTATCCAATCTGTTTGGATAATAGAAATAGCACAAAACAATGCTTCCACATCCTCATCCTTTCTTAAGAGTGCATCTGCAACAACAATTTCCTTCCCTTTTTTGTAGATGATTTCAAAGTCATAACCCAACATATTTGTGACCCATTTTTTTTGTTATTCTAAAGGTAATCTTTGTTCTAAAAAGTATTTAAGACTATCATGATCCATTTTTACCTTAAAGTGTCTTCCCATTGGGTAAGGTTGTTGTTTCTTAAGTGCATGTAGTATTGCCAACATTTCCTTCTCATAAATAGCTTGCTTGAGATGTAGTCGTAAAAATACCCAATCACCTACATCAAATTTTTTTTCACTACGATGTCAATCTACATGTTGATTCATTTGATTCTACACCAAAGTGGTGTCATCCTTTAAACAATGGAGAACTTGTTGTTGATGCTCGATGTGATCTTTCACTGCTTGAATATTTTTCTTCTTGATATGTCCTTCTATCTTGAGAGTTTGAGGAGTCGTAATTTCTTCCAATGCATTACAAGATATGGTTGATTCATTTTGATGCTCGATGTGATCTTTCACTTCGTCAACATTTTCTTTCTGAATGTCCTTCTATCTTGATAGTTTTGAAAGTGTAATTTCTTTCAATGCATTACAAGGATATGTCGAATTCATTTCTTGATGCTCATGTATCTTACTTCTTGAACATTTTTTTTTCTTGATATGTCCTCTATTTTGATAGTTTGAAAGTGGTTATTCCGCCATGCATCACAAGTATGGTTGGATTCATTTCTTCTTTCTCGATATGATATTCACTTCTTGCACCTTTTTTTTTGATATGCCTTTTTATCTTGGAGTTTGAGGTGTATTTTGCCATGCTTTTACAAGATATGGTCGGTTTCATTCTTCTTTCTCTGGGGTTGGGTCCTGGACATACCTCTTATTTTGATTTTCTTGATCCTTTTCTTCCTCTCTTCATACTTTATGTAAATAATTTCTCTCAACACACTTACGAATTTAGTCTTTTCTATCCACATTGTAACAAAGCCCTTTTTCTCTTTTTTCTTCCAATTTTTGTGGTGTAAACCTTGTAGGTTGTGGAAGGCTAGGAGAAGAAACACTTCCATAATTATAGTCATGATTGGTAGGATTCCTTGTTTCCATAATTTCTCTTTCAATTTTTCTTGCCCACCTGAATGCCTTCTCCAATTAATTAGGTTCCCAAAGACGAACCTCATGTTGAATGTTATCCTTTAAATTACCTATGAAGACATTAATCCTTTGCTTCTCTAGAATATCATTTACCCTTATATTCAATTTTTGAAAGTCCTCAATGTGCTCTGTGATTGAACAATTTTGTTTGAGATTTATCAATTGACTAAAGAAGGTGTTTCTCTTTGTATCCTCATAATGTGCTATCATTTTCTCCATGAAAATTGACCACGTAACAAGTGGTTTACGAGAACAAATACTTTTATACCATAAAAATTGATCCGATTCTAAATATGAAGATGCAATACGTACCTTTTGTAACAGTTGTACCTCATGTAGATCAAAATATTTCTCCATCTATAGTATTCAATTTACCGGATCCTTGCCATCAAAATTCCTCATATCGCCTTTTCTTGATTTTAGGAGCTCGAGCTTGAAACAACTATAACTCTATAATTTTGACTCTTCTAGTTCTAAAATTGTGATTTGTAGTAGCCCTTTGTGCCCTTCTTCAAATGCCACTAGTCTGATCAAAATTGGATTCTCCAAGAAAGAGTTATGCATAATCTCCCAAGATGACCTGATTATATACCTTTTCAAAAGAGCGAACTTGTATGAAGTGACACGTGTCACTATTTTGACCTGTGGATCTGAAAAATATACATAGGAAACTAAAGTTTGTCCTCTTTCTGCAACTTCTAATGACAATTCCATCTAATGCTTAGAGCGAAAGTTATGACGATTTTCCCAAGGTGACCTGTTTGGAATGTAATTCGTGGGTTTGTAAAAACCCTAAATTCCTCAAATTATATCTTCGAAAATATAGTGAGACAGGATCTAAAATTTTGGGATGAGATTCAGAATGATTTTATCTCAAATTGGTTTTGTTTTTAGATTTTGAAACTTTGTAGAAAAAGAGTTATAGAGAAAATTCCATGATGACCTATTTTAGAGGAAATTCTGGAGCTTGCCAAAACCCTAACTTCCCCAGATCATATAACCAAAAATATAGTGTGAAAAGATCTAAAATTTGGGTGCAAGGCTTAGAATAATTTCTTCTCAAATGGGTTTTTTTTTGTAGTTTCTGAAACTTTTTAGCGAAAATGTTATAGCGAAAATGCCACGATGGCCTGTTTAGGGTAGTGAAACCCTAGAATCCACAACTCTGATACCAAATGTTATGAAACCAGCTCACAAAAAGATAGAAAAGATAGATCAACGCCTTACAAATAAGCCTCTTCGAGGGGGAAACCTACTTTACATCACAAAAATGAACAATTCTTGGATGATACAAATGACTAGACCTCCTTTCTATATATAGGAGTCTAAGGGGTCATAATATAATCAGACCCGACATAACAATAATAATGTAAGGGCACAATAATAACAATAGTGTCCTTCTATGGGGCACAATAATAACAATATGGGGACTACATGGGCACAACAATATAATAAGGGGGTTGTACTAATAACAATAAGGGGTTACACTAGTAGTATAGGGACCTGTTGTGTTGTACAACAACTCCCCATTTCAAAAAAAATTCTTTCTAAATATGAAATGGGTCCCTTTTAAACATAGATGTGTGAATAAATTGGTATCAACTCATCATTAGAAAATTATTCATCAAAAGGTCCAATGGAAATGTTATATTATAAACATTTTGAACTATAATGAAATCAAACTTATGAATAAATATAAAGTTCTTTGTTATTGCGATAAAGCAATCACAAGATCACATATCACAACAATAAAGAAAACATAATGCAAAAACCCATTGACTTACTTCGATCCGAAAAGCAAACAACTACCGGTTATCGAGAAGGGTGAATAGCAAGTATAATGAAAGGCCCTCCCCTATTTCTCGGATGCGATATCACTATCAACATTCAGCGGATGTAATGCAGCGCATGTTTAAGACACCTTTAAATCTCCCGATGCGATAAGGTGTATCACCATCGGGGATCGGCAATTTTGCAATAACATAAGTAATATGACCCAAGCTCATCCCAGATTGCGATCCAATAAATCAAGGCACGAGTTTCAAAATAGATTTAAAAGGCTTGCATGCATTATTTTGGATTATTATTAAAGCCTTCCTGTTCACTTCATCAATCACCTATAGCAATTTATTTTTGATTATCCGCCAAAAACCCAAGCCACACTTGAATGAATCATTCGGCATATAAACAATAAGATGGGTATTTAAAACTCCTTTACCATGATTAACAGGTTAAACGACCAATTAATGAAGCAGTTATGTCAAGATTTTCCCTTAGATTGTGTCTGCGACATTTTCACTATAATCTTTGATTATTCACTAGTTGATATAATCCTTTCATATTGGCTCATACTACCTATTCTTTGTATCACGTTGATTTCATTCCTTGCGTAGAAATCCGCTAAAATAACAAATTTAAACCAAATGGGAAAGAAATCCAAGAGATCCGTGGCAACAGCCGCTCCCGCAGTAACAGTGCAACCCACCAGTGATCCAGGACCAAGCAGAAAGGGTTTGATTTCAGACACTACTTGTCTTGGCCTTGGAAACACAAGTTGGAAAAGCATCTATAATTTAATTGAAGCAGAGGAGCCTGAGATAGTACCAGTACAAGCTACCACAAATTCAACTAGAAAATTAGAAGCTTCCCTTAAAGATTTAGCTAATTCATATTTGCACAGAATAGCAGCACATGAGAAATTCTTCCATACACTGATGTCGTGCGATGGGCAGTAGAGGAGATCTTGGTTTTAAATATAACATTTTGCACAGTTGACGGAAGGATTTTTGGCTCGTTTCAGCCAGATGACTTAAGGAAAATGTATCACTTTCCCGAACCTCAAAAGAAATACAATAAAGCCTTTCTTGAAAAGTTTGCAAACGAGAATGATAATGAATCAACCCCGATTCGGGAGTGGAGATAGAACCCTGCAAGGCACAAACATGAATCCTCAGGTAAGTACTCTGTAGATTCATTATGTTCTCCTTACTGTTATGCCAGAGAAATGATGTGTAGAATTTGGGGATTGCATGATTCTGCAAAGTTCACTATTGAAATGGTTCCTTTAATGGAAGCGGTGGTTAACAGTGAAGTAATGGATTGGGCAAACATATTGTCAGATAAACTAGCCACTGCAATTCTTGAATTTAGAGCAAAAGCTCGCGTAACCGACATGACTATTCCTCTGTTTTATTATAGTGCTTATATTTTAGATACTATTTGTTTCAATTCTGAATTTCCTGTACTTGGGTGGAGATGGACTTCACAAGACCCCATGCCAATCCACATTTATCATCAAAAGTTATGGAAGGCACATTATAAGGACCACATGTACCAAATCTGCAATGGTTTCATGTTACCTATCTATTATGCCATTTTTGATAAGCATGCCCCAAAGATTTCCACGGAAGCAAAGGTTGACCTAACCCCTGTAGGAAATTGGTTTAGGGAAGACAAGTTTAGATACATAAGGGTTTTCGATAGCCTTGCAATACCTCATGTCCTTCCTCTGTATGTACCTGACAAGATGTTAGCCTGAGAATTGGCCTACCAAATAACAACAGTAGGAACATCCAAGACTCCTAGGAATTCTAAAAAATAGGCTTGGCCTACTTTTCTTTTGAGATGTGGTGTTTATACTCTACATGACTATAAGCATGCAGAGAAGGAGGTAGAAAAAATAAACATGCTCAATCTTGCAACCATTCCTAATAGGTAATTCGATCCAAGGAAAGTTACCGATACTGTGCTTGAACAAACCAAACTTACAAGATTTGATCATGAAAAAGATGAATTTGATGACCTGTTTTCTTCGGCAGAATCATTATTCCAGGTACAAACGCTGGCCAAAATGAGATATAATGATGAAAGGCTAGTAGAATTTAATAGGCTCAGAGAATAGAGGTTGCAAACTCTACCTCTGGACTTATTAGCTACTACCCCGACAACCCAGTCAAGTGAGCCTGAACAACAAATTATTGATAAACCTCCTACTGTAGAAAGGATTCTCAAAAGATGAAAAGAACCAGAGCAGGAAAAAGAACAAGACAAGGCCGACAAAAATATCAATATGGATACTCAGATTGATCCCAAGATCCTCCAAGAATGGCAACAATTTGAATCTATTATAAGCAATCTAGAAGGTCCACAAGGTGCCAGCACACCCAAAGTAACAGTTGGACAAGATACAGTGTCAACAACGGTTCCATTTGAAGGAACCAGTGGCCTACCCACTAGCACGAATGTAGAAATAATTCCAAAAGATCCATTTGATCAAATTATTTTGCAGATAGAAGGCATATCTCCATTAGATGTCTTTTACAGTTCCAAACACAGGGTTGTAATGAAAAGACAAAGGAAAAGGAGGAGACTTGATCAATCTTCCCTGTTTCCAGCACAAACAGAGACAACTAATGTAGTGTGGAAAGAAGAATGTAACCCTTCCGATGACCTTACAAAACTTTCTCAGTATGCCAGAGCTTATTCGGCAACCACTATGGATAAAGCCTCGGAAGTAAGCAATCAGCTTAAGGAAAGAGACCAAACAATTGTTTCAATGCAGTTATAGGTGTCCGAAAGACAGTAAAAAATTGAACAATTAGAAAAACAACTATCAACACAGTAGCAGATAAACAATAAATTAAATAAGCAATTGCTTGAGGAGAAACAGAGGATAGACTTAAGTGCAATACAAAAAAAAAATGAATTATCCAAAGCATTGGATAGGATAAAGACGATGAATGAACAAATGATGAAAATGAAAGACGAGCAAACCGCTAAACTATCATGCCAAGTAGAAAAGTTCAAGAGTCTTCCACAACCAACAGATTTCAGGTTCGAAGCTCTACAGATCAACAAAGCATTGGTTACACAGTTAGGACTGCTATATCATAACATTTCTTTGGTTGAGCCCCTTTGTGATATAACTGCATCAATAATTGACAAATCAGTCGATGCTAGGCAGGATTTGGAACAGGCCGATGAGACTCTAACTAACTTTCTTGCTTGGCAAGACACCAATGAAGGGTAGGCCGCAAATCTACCTAAAATTCTAGAGTTACACAAAGATATCCTTTTCTTAGAATGGAAATCACAGCTAATGAAAGCAGAGAGAGAAATATCAAGATGCATATTATCTACAAGTAATTTAATTGAGTTAATCAATAACACTCTTTATTTGTCTAACATGATTTCGCAGTGCACTCCAGGTAAATTGCCTTCAGCCAAAACATTGGAACAAGCATGCAATCAAGAATTGGAGAAGAATGGAAGATTAATTGTCGGCATCCAAAGTTTAACTTGGGATACCTATTGGTTTTTCTTAGTAAAACCATACAGTCAAAGGGCTGCACTCAAATGTTTAACCGATGTGATCGGTTGTATCATTCACAAAATCCATGATGCCACACACTCAACTCAACTACATTCTCATCTCACTCACCCTCCAGAATTGGAGCCGATGCTTGCAATCCGCCAGCACAAATCAAAAGGAGATCATTTGAAACAATGAATCATGCAGCCAACTGCAAACAAACCTATTGTTGAGAAGATACTCATGATTTAGTTGTACCAATTAATAGCATTTTATTTCTGCAATAAGTTAGCCTAATTAGTATTTATAGACCCTCTCATGCATTTAGAAAGGGTCCTCAGTTTTTGTATAAACTCAAATCTGGAAGTCGCACTATTGTGCTTCTGGTATATTTTTTTATAAAGAATGGGCCAGTATTCCGAATTTTAATGAAGAAAGCTTTGATGGGATGTGCACTATTGCCTTGATGTGAAAGTGTTTCGAAGTTGAAAGAAGGAATTTGAATCCAATTGATATCAGGAGTGATCCAAATAACACATGGTACTATTATCTATGCTCTTGTTTCATTCTTTCATGTGAATCGCCATTTGTTTAATATTGCTATCATTGGATATATGTATGTGTTTTTAATAGCAGTCCTTATAATTTTCACTATTGAATGTTTAAGGAATGTTATTCTTTCAATCATATATGTTTCAGTGATATATAAATAATAGTGTAATAATGTTTTAATGATTACTTTGTCCAACTACTTGAACAAAGTAATTATCATATGAATAAATGTCTTTGTTTACCAATAGAGTCATCTACATGCTTGTTTTTTGACAAAAGATAATCAGACATTATACTAATACAAAAATTTCCCGGGATAGGATAGCTATTCATATTTTTACTTTTTATATTAAATCATTCATCCATTAACATTATATTAGAGAATCACCCATTTATCCATCCCCTTTTATTCATCATTGGGAAACTGGTCCCATTATTTCCAGTTGGAGCCACCACACCAAACAGAAAAGGAGCTGCCTTTAAGGTCCGGACTGAGTGGTTTTCCCCGATGTTGTTGCAGTGATGCTCGAGGAATCAACATTTTTGGCGCTAGAAGGAGGGCATGAACTATGAATGGCGAGAAAACCAAAACCTATAGCCCATTCTGAGAGTAAATTTCCCTCCACCTCACCTCGGACCTCCCATTTGCATTCTGAAACAACAGTATTCAAATGATAATAAGAGGAGTCAACTACCACTGCTCAATCCCACCATACTTCAGATCAATTAATTTCTAAGTCCCTTAAAGTCCAGTCTCTCATCCAGAAACTTCAAGGCTTTTCGATAATACCACAGAACTTTGAAGTGTCTCAAGGCAGTGAGACTTCGCAATTCAATCTACCTCACCCTCTCAGCAGACTTCAAAGCGTAAAGCTCGGTATTGAACCTACTGAGTTGCCTTTACCTAAAAGGAAAAGGGCTAAAAAGAACACTGAAGGGTCAGAAAGTGAGGCTTTTTCATCATCATCCCTAGTGTGAAGTCAACCATCCACACCCCCATTACACATTGTTGTTCAACAAGGATCAACAACTTCAACATCCCAACCTATTCAATCTTCAATATCAACTCCTTCCCAAACATATGGAATTTCATCAACAATATCATTTTTTATTAGTTCTACGATGGCTCAGAATCCATGGAGTAATCCTGGTGCGGTCATTATGCCTACACCATTACACCCATTGCCAAATTTTCCTGAAAAATGGTTGTCTAAATTTAATCCAGATGCCGGAACACAAGCCAAAGAACATATTAACAATTTCATGTTATCGGTAAAATTAAAAGGAGTGATAGAGGAAGATGTTGTCGTTAGGCTTTTCCCTTATACTTTACAAGGATCAACTAGGTCCTGTTATTTTTCCCTACCCTCTGGATACATTACTAGTTGGAATATTTTTCAAGAACAGTTTCTCACGAAGTATGGTGATGATAGATCTTTAGCAACATTAATTAACGATCTCTCTAATCTTAGGATAGAATCTAAAGAACCTATCAAGGAATTCAATTCGCGATTCAATAAAATCTTGAATAAGATTCCAACCACCTCCAAACCAAGTGAGCAAATTAGAAGCGAATGGTATATAACAACCCTACCTTCAAATATAGCCATTTTTGTAGATAGAGTTGCAAAACCAACTTTAGCTAAAAACATGAAAGAGGTGCTTGCTGTAGAGAAACACATTATTGCTTTAGAAAATAAAGCTGCTCTTGAAGATAGAAAATCCAAAAAAGTTTATTTTAAAGATGATTCAAAGAAGAAAACCCCTAAAGATCCATATGATATGGAGGGTCTACAAAAGGTCCTCAAAACTATGTCAAATGAAATGGTTGAAATCAAAAGGCAAGTAGCTAAAACTTCAACAAAGAGGCCATTTAGAAATTTTAAGAAACCTGAATCAAAACCACCAAATGCTATATCTAATGCAGACTCATATCCTAAAGAAGAATAAGAAGAAGAAACAATCTTGCCATCTGAGGAACTCGAAGAAGAGGAGATTGTTGAATGCCATGGGATGTGGGATTTCATTTTACCTAACTCTGATACAGAAAATGAACAAGAAGCTTTCCCTATGACTACCAGGAGTAAAGGTACTCCTGAACCTGTCTAGTCAACTTCAAATAAAAGGAGTGCAGGTACCACTACTATAAAAGAAAATTTTCCCACAAAGAAATCTGCGACAATACCATCCCAAAATCAACCATCATCTTCAAACCTACCTTCAACATCTAAGATGTTGGTAGTGTCAGATTCAATGGATTACAGTATTATCGATGATATGAAGAAGACAAAGGCAAATATTACTATGTTTAAACTTAGCAAACTCAAACATCAACAAAAATTACTTCTTAAAGAGATAAATGCAGTCCCTTCTTCACCTCTTCCTAATGTTGTGTTCTCCAAAGCTGCAAATGATTCAGGTCAACCACCTTCTAGTAGAGTGGAAGCTACTGATGCAGTTTTCATTGGAGACAGATCAAATTCTCATACTCCCCCTTTTCTCTTGACCTATGAGATCTATAATAGAAATCTGCACAACTATTTGATTGACTCAGGGGCATCCTCTAACATAATGCCAGCTTAAGTTTGTTCCAAACTAAACATTGAACCCCAAAAGTCTGCAATTCATATTGTACAGTTGGATAGAACTAAGGTCCAGGTTTTAGGAGAAAGCAACTCAGTAACTATCAGATTATCAGCTAATCCATGAGTGGTTCAGAGAATTGATATTTTAAGCGATGTTATACCTAAATTTTATGGTTTAATTTTGAGTAGAGACTGGTCTGAGAAAGTCCATGGTTATATTTCTACCGATTGGTCCCATATGTGGCTACCTTATAAAGGAAAGCCAAATCAGATCAAAACCGATCGGGAGAAACATATGACCCATACTGTCACTGAATTTGAATAGGAAAATCAACCAATATCATTCAATAACAATATTTTAGGGAATTACTCATTCAAATCATTCTTTGGCAATTTCACTGCCCAACCATCTCCTTTCTCAGTTAATAATTTCAAATCTCAAATTGAAAATTTTTCACAACCGATAGATCAAGATGTGTCAATATTGCTGAGGAAACTGTAAATAGAATTGTTGATAATTCTTTATTTTGGTCACTATATTTTGATGGGTCTAAATCTAGTAAAGGTGCAAGAGTAGGGTGTATTTTAGTTAGCCTTGAAGGAGAAAAAACTATGTTATCATGTAGATTGGAATTTGAATGCACAAATAATACGACTGAATATGAGGCCTTAGTTCAAGGACTCTACAAAGCTATTGGTATTAAAATTCAATATTTGAAAGTGTTTGGTGATTCAGAAATTGTTATAAAACAAGTGAGAAATACAATTCACTGTCTTTATAGTCATCCCAAACACTATCAGTCCTTGGTGCTGGAACTCATATCCCAATTTTGAGAATTCAATATTTCTCCTATCCTTAGGTCCCAGAATGCATTAGCAAACCTGCTAGCTAATGTCACTTCCAAACTCCTTCCTTCTGAAGATTACAACCCAGACAGATTTCAATAGAGTTAATTTTTAGACCATCAATTCCCGACAATGTCACCAATTGGCGAGTGTTCAATCATGACGAAGAAATTTTAAATTTCTTGACTTCCAACAAGTCCTATGGTGATTAAATCATTGATGAAAGTGATCATGACCTTCAAATGAAGGAAAAGAAATCAGAAAACTCAATACCAAAACCAGTGGTTAAGCTAGAAGATCTTTATGATATTAAAGACAGGTTTAAACATGTGACCAATTCAAAGCTCCTGAGTTCCACTCTAAGATTTGAATTGATAAACCTAGGTACTGAGGAAAATCCTCAAAACATCAATTTGGGATTAGGACTTTCTTTAGAAGAAAGAACAACATTCATTAGGTTATTATGAAAAAAAAATGTCTTCGCTTGGAAATATGATGATTTGAAAACATACGATGCATCGATCCTTCAATATACTATTCCAATGATTTCTGAACAAAAACCAATGCAACAGAAGTTAAGGAAAATTCATCCTAAACTAGAGAGTCAAATAAAAAATGAGCTAAACAAACTCTTGAAGGCTAAGATCATTTTTCCTTTCAGACATTCAAACTGGGTGTCCAATATGGTGCCAGTTAAAAAGAAAAATGGTGACATCAGGATTTGCATAGATTTCAGAAGTCTTATTAAAGCAAGCCAAAAGGATAACTTCCCTTTACCTACCATGGAGCAGACACTCCATTCAGTAGTTGGTTCTGAGTGAATGTCCTTTTTAGAAGGTTTTTCAAGATATAACCAAATGTTGGTCCATCCTGATGATAGGCTTAAAACTACATTCAAAACTAAGTGGGGAACTTATGCTTACCAAAAAATTCCTTTTGGACTTATCAATGCAGGAGCTACATTCCAAAGAGCAATGGATATAGCATTCAAAGAATTGATCAATAAAACAGTAGTTGTCTATTTAGATGATATTATTGTATTTTCCAAGAAAATGTCTAATCATTTACATGATTTAAAACAAATCTTTGAATGCTACAGAAGATATGGTATCTCGCTTAATCCAAAAAAGTCCTTTTTTGCTCTTAATCAAGGAAATATTTTAGGCTTCATTATCTCAAAACACGGTATTTATATTGATCGAGATAGAATTAAAGATATTTTTGATATTCCATTCCCTCATAATAAAAAATCCATGCAGTCATTTTTGAGTCAAATTAACTTTGTTAAATGATTCGTTCCATATTTTTCCCAGATTATTTTACCATTGCAAACAATGATTAAGAAAAAATTGGTGTTTAAATGGGGATCCGCAGAAAAAGAGGCATTTGATTCTATCAAACAATCAATAATTAACGCCCCTGCTTTAAGCGCTCCCAATTTTTCAAGTCATTTCACACTATATACTCTCGCATCCGCCTCGTCTTATGCAACAGTGCTAACTCAGATTAATGATCAAAACTTGGAAGCACCATTTCATTTTATAGTTCAAATCTTCAAGGTGCTGAAATTAATTATTCGGAAGTTGAAAAGAAATCCTTTGATGTATACAAATCCATTAAACACTACAGACCCTTTCTCTTAAAATCTCACACAAAAGTTATAGTTCCTTTTTCAATAGTAAGACAGTTACTAATTCAAAGGGAATTAGGAGAAAAAAGGGCAAATTGGGTCACATCATTACAAGAATATGACTTAGAAATCAAGCCAACGAGGATTGTCAAAGGCCAAGGTTTTTGCAGGTTGTTAGCAGGAGCATCCAATATTCAAGAACCAGAAGGTACAAAAGATACTAAAGAAATCAATCAGATAAGTATCACAGATCCTGAATCACAATATGCAAATCTGATTTTCTATTTTAAAAATGGATATGCGCCTTCTAATCTCTCCTATAAAAAAAAACGTGCCATTAGATTGAAAGCGAAAAACTTCATAATTGTAGATGATGTACTGTTTAGGCGAAATTATGATTCAATTCTATTAAGATGCTTAGAAAAACCTAAAGCGCAAAAACTTTTACAGGAGCTACATGACGGACCAGCAGGAGGACATTTTGGAGCTGATAAAATAGCTCCAAAAATCATTCATGTTGGATATTATTGGCCCACCCTATTCAGAGACACTCACCAATATGTAAGGAAATGTCGAAGTTGTCAAATCTCCAGTGGAAGACAAAGAAAACTAGCTTTCCCTTTGTAGCCAATAAACATTGAACAACTTTTCAAGCAATGGGGATTGGATATCATTGGGGAAATCACTCCACATTCATCCAAACAACATAAGTATATCCTTACTGCCACTGATTACTTTACTAAGTGGGTTGAAGCAATTCCTCTGAAAACAACAAACTCTGAGGCAATTATGGAATTCATAGATCAATTCAATGTTACAAGGTTTGGTGTCCCAAATGCTCTTGTTTTTGATAATGCATCTTATTTATCTGGAAATTCTATGTTTGAGTTCACTATCAAAAGGGGGTTTAAATTGAAGTATTCTGCAAATTACTACCCCCAGGGTAATGGTTTAGCAGAATCGACCAATAAAAAGCTTATCAAAATCATTAAGTGAACTATTGAGCAGAATCATAAAAACTGGCATAAATATTTGATATTTGCACTATGGGCTGATAGAATAACACATAAGGCCTCCATAGTTACTTCTCCATTTAATCTAGTAGATGGGAAGGAAGTTGTCATACCAACCAATTTAATACTTCCATCTCTAGCTTTAGTGCAATTTATTGAAGAAAGTCTCTCATCTTCTATTCAACTAAGACATGATCAAATTTTAAAACTAGAAGAAGAAAGGGAAAAAGCTAGAATTATACAGGCAGAACATCAGCAAATTATCAAGTCATCTTTTGATTCAACTTCATCCAGTTCAAAGCAATTACAAGTTGGTGATCTAGTTTTGAAATGGGATAAAGCCCATGAGGATAAAGGAAAACACACTAAGTTCCAGAACATGTAGCTTGGACCATTTCAAATCAACGAGAAGATAGGCCCTTCCACTTTCATATTGCAAGATCTATCAGGTAAGAGAGATTCTCTTCCTGTTAATGGCCTTATCTTGAAAAAAGTCTTCAATTGAGGAGGTAACCCCTTCTCCCTTTGTAAATATTCAATTTTCAGCAAAATTTGTGTTAATAATTTTTAGGATTATTGGAAAATAAAGTTGTAAGATGCCTTCCATTGGCCTTTGCTATACTGAAAAAATTTCTCAAAAGAAATAATTCTGATATTTAGTTTTAAAAATGGAGACCTTAAACAAAAGGAAAATTTCTAGGAAATTAGGTATATTTAGATTCTGAAACCCCATTTTATTTTTGTGAAATCTTCTCAAGATTTAGAAGTATTGTAAATCATTTTAATGTTTTTAAATGGCCTAAAAAAAGCTTATCAATACAAAAACAGAAACTGATTCAATCTTAGCATCTTCAACTCTTACCCTGTCATCCATGCTCTCTTAAGGAGAAAATTGTTTATCCCATTCATCAAAGTTTATGATTACTCAGAGTGTAATTCTAAAATATGTTTGATATAAAAGATAAGAGGTCTTATTGCAAGCCTGCTTACCATAATCATTGGGGAATAGTTCAACTGACATTACCAATACTGCATACCAAAACAGGTTAATGGCTTATAATTATAAGACAAGGGGTCTCATCACGAGCCAACTTGTTTAGTTAAATTACAACCAGTGAATGGCATTGTCAAACAGCTAGCCACCAAACCAGGAAAATGGATTTTTATCTTGCAAAATAAGTAAAAGGAAAAGTGATACAAAAGATGAAGGCATATTTTTGGATTCATCCTTTTAATTATACTATGAAATGGATGGGATAATGAATGATTAAATGGTTAAAAGGTATCCCTGTCGAGACTATAGACATTTGTTGGCAGCAAAGGCTCTATCTATGACAAAGGAGTCATTATAAAGCTAAGTTGGAAAAGTTCTTTGTTTTATTATTATGAACCAATTAAGGATAATTTAAAACTTAGAATGAATTTAATTTTAACAAGAGAAGAAAATAGCAGTAATAGATATTATTATATTCAAAATTTATATATACCTAGTTATATTAGAATTCTCCTCTTAGATAAGATTTCCATATAAAGAAAGTTTAAGTATTTCAACATTTCTCAGAGATCAACTGTTTCTCTGAGTGAATTGCCAATTGTTGTGCTGTACAACAACCCCCCATTTCAAAAAAAATTCTTTCTAAATATGAAATGGGTCCCTTTTAAACATAGATGTGTGAATAAATTGGTATCAACTCATCATTAGAAAATTATTCATCAAAAGGTCCAATGGAAATGTTATATTATAAACCTTTTGAACTATAATGAAATCGGTCTTATGAATAAATATAAAGTTGTTTGTTCTTGTGATAAAGCAATCACAAGATCACATATCACAACAATAAATAAAACATAATGCAAAAACCCATTGAATTACTCCGATCCGAAAAGCAAACAACTATCGATTATCGGGAAAGGCGAATAGCAAGTATAACTTAACGTGTGGAGGACACAGCCGTTGTTCCATCATTCATAGGGTTTGCGGTTCAAATATTTGCTGTTGTTCCAGCATTCTCAGATCTGCGTAAAATATGGCTCCGAGCTTCGCAAAAATAACTGGTGGCTCATCCGCCTCTGGAGGGCAATCTCCTGCCCATATCGTGAGTGAAGCCCCAGCTCCCACTATCCAAGTGGTCCAGGACTCACTCGATGAAGCTTTGAAGTTCTCTGAAAGTGCCCTAATTTGCCGGTTCAATGGTTTTTGGCTGCGGCTGATAGCACTCCACAATTGGATCTCGGAGGTATGGAAGCCTATCATTTCTGATGAAATTAATATCTACCCCTGTGCTAGAGGTTTCTTTATAGTAGATTTTGAAAATCCTGAATGCAGACGATGTATTCTAGATTCTGGCCCTTGGTTTTGGGAAAAATCAGGCCTATTCATGAAGCCATGGAACCCATCATTCGATCCCTCTACAGCAGTGATAACCTCAGCACCAGTTTGGGTGAGATTGCCAAGCCTACCCTTGCATCTCTGGAATCTCTCCTTGCTAAAAGCCATCGGAAATGCAATTTGGAAATTTTACTGCAGGTGCCCAGAAACAGAGGAATATGCCAGAACCACCTATGCACGCATCTGTGTGGAAATGGATTTCAGCGCCGGATTCCCAGCTGAAATAAACCTAACAAGTAAAGACTATTTGTGGAACCAGAAGCTTGATTATGAAAGTGTCCTCTTCAGATGTCGATCATGCTTTGAGACGGGGCATCTAGCCAAAAATTGCCCAAAAGCCTCTAAGAAAAATTTTGCTAGAAAAAACCACCACAGATCTACATGGTGGGAAGGAGCACAAAAAGAACACTACACTGTCATCAAAGAAGAATATTCTAGAGAAAACTCTGAGTCACAAGAAATCAAGGAAGAAGGAAACAACTCTCAAAGCAAGCAAGGAGAAAGCCCGCCCCAACAAATCAACAGTTATGAGGATTTGAATACAGCAGAAAATAAATCTTCATTTAACAGCAAAGCAGATCTCCTAAACCAAACTTCTCTGACTATAGATCGCGAAGCTAAGACACCAATGTCCCAAGAACCAGAAGAGATGAAGGAGATGCAAGACGAAGGAAGTTGGAAGACCGTAGAGAAAAGAAAGAAAGCTACAACACCAATCTCGCCAAGAAAAACGAAGAGCCAAACAAGTAAAAATTAAGAAAATTGTAGGTCCGATAGACCAATTTGGTCTCAGTGGACGTTAACCATCATCATCATCATCATCATCATAATGAAAGGCCCTCCCCTATTTCTCCGATGCGATATCGCTATTAGCAATCAGAGGATGTAACACAGTGCATGTTTAAGACACCTTTAAATCTCCCGATGCGATAAGGTGTATCGCCATCAGGGATCGGTGATTTTGCAATAACATAACTAATATGACCCGAGCTCATCCCCGATTGTGATCCAATAAATCAAGGCGCGAGTTTCAAAATAGATTTAAAAGACTTGCATGCATTCTTTTGGATTATTATTAAAGCCTTCCCGTTCACTTCATCAATCACCGATAGTGATTTAATTTTTATTATCAGGAGTGATCCAAATAACATATGGTACTATTATCTATGCTCTTGTTTCATTCTTTCATGTGAATCGTCATTTGTTTAATCTTGTTATCATTGGATATATGTATGTGTTTTTAACAGAAGTCCTTATATTTTTCACTATTGAATGTTTAAGGAATGTTATTCTTTCAATCATATCTGTGTCAGTGATATATAAAGAATAGTGTAATAATGTTTTAATGATTACTTTGTTCAACTACTTGAACAAAGTAATTATCATATGAATAAATGTCTTTGTTTACCAATAGAGTCATCTACATGCTTGTTTTTGGATAAAGATAATCAAACATTACACTAATACAGAAATTTCCCTGGATAGGATAGTTATTCATATTTTTACTTTTTAGATTAAATCATTCATCAATTATCATTATATTAGATAACCACCCATTTATCCATCCCCTTTTATTCATCATTGGGAAACTAGTCCCATTATTTCTAGTCGGAGCCACCACACCAAATGGAAAAGGAGTTGCCTTTAAGGTCCGGACCGGGTGGTTTTCCCCAATGTTGTTGCAGTGATTTTCGAGGCATCAACAGGACCTAACATGGTCTCCCCCCTTCCACATTTGGAATGTCATTTTCAAATTCATGGTATGTCTTCATCGAAGAAACCCTTTCTAAATGATCAATCTATCTCTCAATGGAGTAATCACTTTTGGTGGGCTCAAGGAATATGGCATCTCTAGAAAGTGTGAATTTCTTATTTGCCTCATAGTAAAGATAATAAGCCTTCTTGGTATTCAATTACCATGGGAAAAGTCATTTATGACTCCTTACAACATGTTTGTTTCTCTGTTGTTTTAGAATCAAGGCATAGAAAGTGGAACCAAAATCCATGAGATGTTTGATGGAGAGGTTGTGGTTGTACCACATTTCATAAGGAGTCTTGTTTCGAAGAGAATGTAATGGACATCTATTCATTACATGGACTAAAAAAATAATAGCTTCAACCAAGAACATTAGTCCTACATTATTAAACAACATCATATAATGGACCATATTTAACAATTTTTTCTTCATTCTCTTAGCTACACTGTGTTTATTGAGGATGGTATGGAGTTGTTGTTTGATGTTGGATCCAATGTTGTCAAAGATAGGATTCAGAGTCACTACTAGTGTATTATTTTCCATTATAAGTACAAAGGCCACCAATATTAGTTTATTCTTCATTTTCAATCCATACATGAAAGTTTTTAAATGTTTCGAATGCTTTAGTATTATATTTCAACAAAGATACCAAAAATATTATAGTATAATCATAAATAAACATCATGATGTATTTATTTCTAGTTTTATAAGGTACAAAAATATGACCACACAAATCAGAATGAATTAAACCATGTTTCCTATAGGCTCTAGAATTGGATTCATGGAATGGTTCTTTGTTATGTTTTCCATGAATGCGGGTAGAACATTTCTTTAGTTTTCCACGAAAAGTTGGAAGACCATAAACACCATTCTTTTTCTTCAATGAGAGACCATCATAATTAATATGTCCGCATCTAGCATGCCATAGAAGACTTGAATACATTTTATGTTCATTATGCTAAGTGAGATGGGTAGAATAGTGTGCAAAATATGAAAATGTCCCCTTTAGCTTCAATAATATGTCTTCCTCCTCTCCAATCATCATGTTATTGTTGTTAGAAGTCCTCCTTAGATAAAATTTTCCATCAAAAATATGAACGGGGTTTCCTCGTTGGTGAATGTGGAAAAGGGATATCAAGTTCCTCTACAACTGAGGAAGATATAGAACATCATGTAGGAAAAAATGTGTTAGTCTAGGCAACTTGAGTCTTATTGTACCAATCCCTAAAGGCTTGAGATTATACCTATCGACAAAGTATACCATGCCATATATGTTTTCATCAAACTTATCAAATGCTTCTATATAAAAAGTAATGTGGTAAGTGGCACCTATGTCAAGTAGTCATGTGTCCCTCCAATACCTTATGCAAACCAATATTGTAGTGAGAAACAATATATTTAGTTGACTCTAGTGCATTACCTTTTGCTTTTTTTGGAGTTGTTTCTTTTTCTTCTTTTCCTTTGATCTTCTCTCATGGAATTAGGCATGTTTTGGTTTCATTCCATTTTATTCCACAGCAAACACAATGAATATAAAGTCTCCCCATTTGAATCTATCTACACCCCCTTCATCTATTTTACTTCTTTCTACCACGTCCTCTTTTGTTGTCAATATTTCCTCTTTGGGAAACACATAAAGTCTCTTCGGTGAATAGTGATTCTTTCTTCTTTTTTCTAAAGCCTTCTCTTCTTTATATAGCTTCCTTAACCAAGGATCCAAATGTCATGCTTTCCATCTGGCCACTTTTTTGCAAAGATTCAAGGTAGCGAGTTAGGATGAAGGGGATTTATAAAGGTTGGGAAGGGAAGATCTATTTTAACTTCAATAGCATGTATGTCATGTATGATATCTTTGATTTCAGAGGCCAATGTCATGGGGTCATTATATTTTAGTTCAAGGTTAAAATGATTCACAAGAAACTATATGAGTTCTAATTTTTAATCAAAATCACACAAATATTTTGATTTTTTATGTGCACCAAATGAGTCAACGATTGAGATAATGTGGCTTCTTACTTCCTTTCTTACTATACAATTTATGACGGAAAAATATTTCTTGTCCTTAACCTTCCACATGGAAAGGTCTCTGAAAGATGTTAGCTTGGTTGGTCCTTCCTCCTTCAACTTCACTTTTGAAGCAATGGTGAGGTAAGCATAGAGACCATGATTATAACAAAGATAAACCCAAAATCGATGATCAATCCAAAAACTTAATTTAAAATCTTCTACTTAGAATCCATGGTTCCAATCAAATAATGAGTCTGATATATACATTCACCTTGTAAAATAATAGAAAAAATCTAAAAAGAAGATACAAAAACAATTGAATATGGTCAAAAAAAATATTAGGAAATTTGGGGAGTGAGAGAAATATTACACAACACAAATCACACAATTCACAATTTTTAATTGTCTCACAAAGTTTACATATATAGGAATATAAATAATTGACTTCCACAAATCTAGATCCTAGGAAAGTGCATATATGACTAGGACATGATGCAATTACAACTCATACATAGAGAATAACAAATTCTAGATTGACACAATTACAACCAAACTCTTCCAATGTGATTTCTACTGAAAATGTTTTAAAATATTCATGATCATAACCTATAAATCACATGACACACATGAAATCAAAGCATTACTTCCAATACCCTCCCTTAATGCTTACATTTAACAAATATAGAAAGCACAAATTGCAACAACAATACAAGTCTTTGTCACATTTTTATGATATAGTCATCACTAGCACATACATCCACTTTGAAATATCATGATTTCCAATCTTTTCTTCACCACACTTTCGAGCTTTCCACTCGATCCATTTAATACATAACCACTTCAAACAATCGTTGATGTACTTTATAGAACTGATGCTTCTCAACCACCCAGAGCATGATGGGTATGTCTTGATGCTGAACCATCTTATGGAACTTCCACCATCTATTGAATTCACAGCCCTCCACAACCTTCATCCATTATCTAGGATAACATTATGGGTACATAATTTCTTCAACAAACAATTTTACAACTTTACCTTGTATAAAATAACATGTACTAATTCTCCTGGGGCACGAAAGGTCACATCAGGTTGACCTTATTAAGAACTACATGTAATTAATGCTATTCGATCATGATGGGTCACATTAGTCTATTGAATAGTTGACATGTTCTTTGTGGTTCCACATCATTTGATTTTAAAGCACCAAAATCATTTTACATTACACACCATGTGAAAAATCTGCAACTAGTTAAATTAGAACACCAATAAAACCAAAATGATTTATTCTCTCCATACCAAATCATGTCAATAACCATTAACTTGATATCCATATGAAAACAAACACAATCATAAGAATTACAACAAACATCCATGAAAGTGTTTCCTATGAAATAAATCACATGAAGGTTCATAATCTTGGATGTTTTAAAGAAAAATATAAAGTGACTTCCAGATCAAATAATTCACCCACAATAATCCCATATGAGACATACTTTCAAGGGCTATACCATGTCAAAATCCAACTAGAACCAAATGTAAATCCAAACTCATTGAGGCAACTCCAAATAATTTACCCTAGCAATGGAAACAAAAACAATAAAGTGGCTCTTGACAAGGGTAGTAAAAATACATGGGACACAAGATACTTCGAATTCAATAACAAGGAATGTAATGCTCGAATATCATGAAGACCTTGTCTCTAATGCTAATACTTAGTATCTTGTATGATTAGGTAATTTTTTCACATCTATTCAATAGGCCTATAAATCAGATCAATCAACATCTCATAACACTTTGTCATACCCCCTTCACAAAGCCCTAAGCATCACTCTCCAAAAAGTTTGAGTTTCTGGGACTATTAGCTCAAAATCACTATTTTTAGCCCCAAGGCATCTTACCTCTTTAGCCATGTGTTTAGTGCATGTTACATGATTGTTCACTAGTGTTGATCAACATTTATTTCTCCCTTCTATAGGTGTGTTGATACTAGAAATTCAAGAAAAATAAAAAATATATCTGAAGCTTCCTCTTCTAGAAGCTTCTAAGATAGTTTCAACTATTTACCATGGATTAGAGCTTGAATCCCATCTAATCCTATCTTAGAGACCTAACCTATTATCCCTTGAGCTCATTTTCTCCTCTTAAGTGGATCTCAAGCCTAGATTAGTAAATAGATAAGAATTCCTAAACTACCACACTCCTTCTATAAATTTATTGCCTCCCATAAGGTCTCAGTTGGCTTTTGGAGTTTGATTTTTCCCTCATGCTACTTCTTTGAGCCTAAAAGAGTCATCACATTCATGTGTTAGGGTTGATCTTGAGGTGTGTCCTGTGACAAGGATGGACAAGTCAACTTGGTGATACACCTACTAAGTCAGCTACTATTTATGGTTATAAACTCTCTCTCTCCTATATTTGTCAACACTAAGGGTATCTTTTTTTCCTATATTTTATGTGTTATCTTGGCACTAATGTATTTCAACGCCATTTTGATTCGTTGAATAGATACTTTATATTATGATACATGGATTATGGTATATTTTCCTGTTTTAGTCATGTGTGCAATTTTTTATTATAGGGCTTGGAGTTACAATTGGAGCTTGCAAGCAAGGAGGAAAGGAAATCTTGCGATGAATTCCAGGGAGGCTTCTTTCCAATTCTCTAATTTGCTTAAGAAAAAATTCATTATTTTTTTCTTTTGTTGTTCTATATTATACCATTAGACCTAGGGAATTCACCTTTGTCCACAACAATGAAAATTCCACCGAACCAGAGATTTTGGGTTCGACCCCCAGTGGAGTCTCCAAATTGTTATGCAGAATTTTCATGATTGCCAAAAAAGGTGAATTCCTTAGGTCTAGTGGTCTAACATAGAACAATAGAAGACAAAAATAATGAATTTTTACTTATATAAATTAGAGAATGGGAAATAAGCCTACCAAAAATCTGTAGCAAGCCTTTCTTTCCTCCTTGCCTGTAAGCTCCAATTGTAACTCCAAGTTTTATAATTAGAACCCTCACACATGGTTAAAAAAGCAAAGAAACCGCAATCCATGTAGCATAATCTAAAGTCTCTATTCAATCAATCAACATGGGATTGAAATACATAAGTGAAAACATAACACATCAAATATAGGAAAACATGATACTCTTCATATTGTCAAATATAGGAGAGAGTTTGCAACCATAAATGGTAGTTGACTTTGTAGGTGTCTCCCCAAGTTGAATTGTCCTTCCTTGTCAAAAAGTACAACTCAACATCAACCCTAATGTAGGAATATGATGACTCTTTTAGGCTTAAAGAAGCAGCATGAGAGCAAAATCAATCTCCAAAAGCCAAACCAAACCTTATGGAAGGTAGTACACTTATAGGAGTGTGGTAGTTTTTAAAATTATAAACTAGGGCTAAATTTCACTTTGGATAAATAATTTTACGGATATGCTGATTTAATTTAATTCCTATTTTTGAGAGGACCAAAATCGACCTAAAGAACATCAAATTTGGATAAGGGAAAGTGTATTTTTGAATTATAAGCACACAAGTGCATATTTGATCAAGTCAATCCTAAAGCAAATTTGACACCATTGCAAGGCTATAAATACAAGTGACCTCCACCTCATTTATATATCATCATGGATCATTCTTCTATTCCTTTTATTGATTTTGTCTTGCATGAGTCTGAGGCAGGTTTGCAAAGAAATGTGTTCACTCGAATGACAAATTGCAGGCTTACAAAAGTATAGATTTGGCTGGTTTCTAGCTTGCAGGCTTAAGGGAGTGACAGAAAGCTCCCAGTCGATTGCATGCCCATTTCCTCCCTACATCTGGGATCTAAAGTTGCATTTTTCTTTTGACCGAAGTTTTCTCTTGTTGATCACAGTGTTCAGTGGTTGACCGCATACAGTGGCAGTTCATTACAGGCTGCTGAAACAGGATTTTTGAGTATGAGGATGGTTTGTTTCATCATGTGGTTATTGTTTAGTTTATTTTTGGATGGATAGTCGTATGGATTAAGATATGGATCATTTTACTCTCTTTTAATGATATGGATTTAAACAACAATGCAACAAATTATAGAGATAACCATAAACAAAAAGATGCAGCATAAATAATACTTCATTTTATTAATGTAAAATACTGAAATATAATTACAAACAACAATGGAAATAAAGTCGCTAGGGCAATGGTATCTTATCTCTGAGAAGAGATGTGGTGGCTACATGCCTCTAAACTATGTCACAATGAGGCTTGAACGCCTATTTATTGTTGAGAAATAATGGAAAACCCTAAACATCCAAAAACCTAACCCGAGAAGATGAAACACCAAACTGTTGGCCTTGTTTGGATAAATTGGTACATCAACTTCCTGGGGTTGTAATTTTGGCATACGATCTCCGTTTGACATGCATAGTATCTCGTTAGAAAGATCTATCTGAGAACTACAATTTTGGGAAGAGCAACATCAGTCCTTGGATGGATGTTGCTCATAGTCTTCCCAGAAAAACGTTGTTTGGGGCCTCAAATTAGCTCTGGAAGTTAAGGACCCGAAAAAATGCTAAAAATAGTAAATTGTGCTACAATTAAGGAAACTAAAAAGCTAAAAGAAACAATAGTGGGGGTCTAAGTGGACTTGGCAAGTGGCCACCAATATCCACCTGGATCATTCCTCCCCCCTTAGGAAGCAATGGTCCCCATTGCATTGGGTTCCTCCATGAGATGAGTAAACTTCTACTGAACTTGGTCCTTGGTGAGCCACTTACCCTGGTGAAGGAGTTAGCCTACTTTGACAACTTGATACAATTGGATATTCTGCTGGCGAGTGTGCTTGATCTATGTGTCCATGATCCAATCAATTGTAGCTTGTTCCATGTAATCTAGATTTTACTCTATGGGTGTGAGCTATTCTCCAATGTTGGATGTGTCTAGTAATGGTGGAAAGTATGGCCAAAGCTAGTCCACATTGAACAGTGGGTGTAGCCAAGGAATGTGGGAATGCTGAGCTCAAATGCATTGTCTCCCACAACCTTGGTAATGGTGTAAGTACCATATCGAAGTGGTCTGAGTTTCTGATAGGCTCTGATAAGGCATTCCTTTTGCAAATGCAACCAGACTTTGTCACCCACCTGAAACTTGTGCGGCACCTGATGTTGATCATGTCGCTACTTGTACTTGGCATATTATTTCTCCAGAATGTCATGGACCTATTGGTGAATATGTTGGATGTGCTCAATGAAGTTCTTTGCCTTATCTCTTTCGGACTAGACATGATCCAAATCTACGTGAGTAGCTACAAATGGCATGGCCACATCAATGGGACATAGTGGTTGGAATCCCAAGCCCACCTGGAAAGGGTTGTGGCTAGTCGAGCTATGGAGAGCTTGGTTGTACCTGTGTGGAACATAGGGGAGGCTCTTTCCCCATGTGCGTGAATGCTTTGAGTTGTTCATGCATAGAATATGTATGATCATCCTATTGACAACCTTTTTCTGGCCATCAGTTTGAGGATGGAAGGCTATGGACTTAATGAGTTTGGTGTCAAGCATCGACTAGAGACTGGACCAAAATGTTCTGAGGAACCTGTTGTCCTGATCTAAGATGATAGACTGTGGGATCCCAAAGTGTACCCATGCTTATTCAAAGAATATTTTAGCAGTGGCTTCTGCTGTGATATTCTTCTCGCAGGAAACCATAATGGCCATCTTCAAGAACCTGTCAATGACCACAAAAACACAGTCGTTTCCATGATTAGTGGAAGGAAGGCTTGACATGTAATCCATGGAGATGGATTACCAAGGTTGACTAGGGGTAGGCAGTAGGGTAGAGAGGCCTTTCCTCTTGATGGTCGGTTTGGAAATGGCATAGGCAGTGCATGATCTGATGTAATTCCCAACATCTTGTCGAAGCTTTGGCCAATAGAAATACTTTTGTAGTATTGCCACCGTTTTCTTGACCCTGAAATATCTCGCAGCCCAACTGTAGTGTGCTTCCAAAATCATCTTGGCATGCTCGCTTGAAGGAACACAAAGGTGACCCAGGTGGCATAATAGGGCATCATGTACGTGAAAATCTAGAACATGTTGACCCTCTAAGAGTATCTAGTATGTGTGGCCAAATTTTGGGTTGCTTTTGTAGAGAAGTGGTCAATCAGAAGTCTTGTGCCCACAAGAGTTGAGCACAGTGGTTAATACCATGATCGGTGGTCGATTGAGGCAATCTGCAACATCATTGGTGCTACCCTTCTTATACTTTATATTCAAATGGAACTGTTGCAGGTATGTGGACCACTTCTGATGGTGATCATTCTACAATTTCCCTTAGGTCTGTATGAACTGCAGGGGTTGGTGGTCCATGTAGATGACTGTTTCCTTCCCAAAAATGTAATGCTTCCATTGTTGGCAGGCCTGCACAATGGAATACATCTCTTTGTCATAAGTGGGATACTTATGGACTGTGTCTGAAAGTGTCTCACTGTGATATGCCATTAGATGCTCGTTTTGAGTAAGGACTACCCCAATAGCATAGTTAAAGGCATCTGTCTTGACCTCAAATGGTTGTTGCAAGTCTGGTAATGCGAGCACTCGTGCCATGTAGAGGTGATCTTTAAACTCTTTGAATTCCTTCTATTGAGATTCATACCAAAAGAATTTTTTTTTTGCTCCTCCCTTGGTAACTTGACTCAAGGGCCAAGTGATATGAGAAAATCCCAACATGAACATGTGGTAGAAGTTGGACAGACCCAGAAAGCTACGGAGCTCTGTCAGAGTGGTTGGAGATGGCCAATATCAAATGAATTGGATATTGGTTGGATCCACATGCACCCCTTGTTCATCAATAATGTATCCCAGATACTGAACCTGAGTCATCCCAAAAGTGCATTTCTCCAAATTGGCACATAACTTGTGTTGCCATAGTGTTTGGAGAACCTGTCGAATGTGGTGGAGGTGCTCTTCCCAACTCTGGCTGAAGATTAGGATGTCATCCAAGTATACCACTACAAATGAGTTGGTGAATGGATGCAAGATGTCATCCATTAGCCTCATGAAGGTTGTAAGATCATTCATCAATCCGAAAGGCATAATCAACCATTCAAAAAGGCCCTCCTTGGCTTTGAAGGTAGTTTTACACACATTGGAGTTTTTGATTGGTACCTAGTGATATCATAACTTCAAATCAATCTTGTTGAAATATTTTTCCCCCTTCAGTTGGTCCTAGAGGTCATCAATCCATGGGATTGGTTACCTATTACGAATAATGATCTTCTTTAGTGCTTGATAGTCAATATAAAGTCTCCAAGTCCCATCCTTCTTTTGTACCAACATGATCGAGCTCCCACAGGGCAATGAACTTCAACGGATGTGACCTTTCTACATCAACTCCTGAATCTACCTCTTGATTTCATCATCATCTAGAATTGAGCGTCGATAGATTGATCCATTGGGCAGTGATGCACCTGGGGTCATATCGATGGAGTGCTTGACCTAGCAATGCAGAGGAACCCCTACGAGGGAGGTGAAGATGTCCTCGTACTCCTCCACGACCTTCTCCATCTATAGTTGTCATGCGGAGGGGCCTTGTCTGGAGGATGTCGCCACTGTCTTATTTTCTTGAGGGCATATCATCAGGAAAAAAAATTTCCCAGTTTTGGAAATGAGTTTACTGCATTGTTTTGCAATAATCAAACAGATGCTAGGAGGCGATGCTACCTCTAGTATCCTATACAAATTATTTCCCAAAGTAACAATAACAGTATAGGGCCTTGATTCATACACATCATGTCACTTCCACAAGTATGGTTGCCCTAATAATACATCACAAATTTCAAGGGGAGTAATGTCACACAATACCTCATCTGTAAAGGGCTTGATGTTGTATGGAAGGTGACACTGCTGGCTCATGTTAAGATCCCATCCTTAGTGAAGCCACCCAATGGTGTACGATTGTGGATGTGATGTGGTGGGTAAGCCCAACTACTTCACGACCTCTACCGAAATGAGTTTCTTTTGGCTCCCGTTGTCAACAATTAACTATAGCGGGGAGCCCTTTACCCACATCTAGGAGTGGAAGAGATGCTCCTTCTCCTCTGGATCTTCGAGTTCCTCCTTCTAGATCTTCATGGTGGCAACAGTGGTGTTGGGCTCCACATTGATAATCTGCTTCCTTTTGTCATTCCCCTTTCTGGGTTCTGACTCAAAGTCAAAACATTTATCTGATTCTGAAACCTTTAGCTCGACCACCAATGACTGCTTGCCCCAACACTCACTTGTGTTATGAGTGGAGCTCCTATGGAACTCACACCACTATCTTGTGTCCTTTTTTGGCTTCATGGTGCTGTTCTTTGCTTGCAGCTTTAGCGGGTTGTCTTGGACCACCTCGCCTTTCCTTTGTCCTTTGTTCTACGGTTTGGGGGCACCTTTCCCTTGCTTCAGATTCGTAAATCCAAAGTCTCTCTTCTTCTGTTTAAAATCTTGCTCAACCTTGACGGCATATCCGTATGTCATGTCGAGCGAGGGGATGTTCAGGAATTCTATTTCTTCCTAGATGTACTTATGTAGGCAGTCATGGTATTTGAGTACCAAATGCTACTTTGAATCCTTGATACCCAACTTTGTTCAAAGGGTATGGAAAATATTGGTAAACTCCTGCACGTCTTGGTGCCTTCCCTGCCGCAACATGGTCCACTTTATGTATTGATCCTCATAGCTTCTGACAGGGTAGTACTGCTCCATGATGGCATCCTGGAACGAATCCTAAGTGGGTGCAGCTGAAGATAGTGAGCCTGTACATTCATCCTTTTGCTCGTCGTAGGTTTCCCACTAGTCCTTGACATGGGGTGTTGCTTTAAGAAGAGCAAAAATAATCATTTCCGAGTTGGAAAAATCATGAACAAAAAAAATTACCCTCTAGTAGTTTTAACCATTATCGACAGCATCTGCATCTATCTGGCCCTCGAATATGGGGTTTTCAAAATTAACATGTACCTTAAGTGGTGTGGCGTTTCCAGAGTAGCTGTTGGAAGCAGATGTGTCGCCCCTGGGTAGCCGCTAAAGGATCTAGGCAAAGTTGTCCATCATCACGTTCCTTTGTCGCTCGAGAGCTTCTTCAAGAAAGATTTTGATAGGATCTACCGCACCCTCATCTTTCTTTTCATCTGCCATGGGAGGTCATTAAGATTTGCGAAGCTGGTCATGCAAAGTTTCGACCAGTTCAAGCCCTAACTCCTTATATCTCGACCTCGTTGGGGACATGCAAAGAAAAGCAAAGAAAAAGTAGACCACTCTGATACCATTGATCAGGATTTAAATAGGAATACAACAAATTATAGAGATAATCATAAACACAGAGATGCAACTGAAATAATACTTTATTTCATTAATGTAAAATACTGAAATATGCTTACAAACAATAATGGAAATAAACCAGCTAGGGCGATGGTAGCTTATCTCTAAGAAGAGATGTGGGGGCTAAATGCCTCTGAACTATGTTACAATGAGGCTCAAAGGCCTATTTATTGTTGAGAAACAATAGAAAACCCTAAACATCCAAAAACCTAACCCTAGAAGATCCAAAAACCTAACCCTAGAAGATGAAACACCAAACTGTGGGCCCCGTTTGGGTAAATTGGTACATCAACTTCTCGGGGTTGTAACTTTGGCATACAATCTCCATTTGATGTGCACAATATCCCATTAGAAATATCTATCTGAGATATACAACTTTGGGAACAACAACATCGGTCCATGGACCCATGTTGCTCTCAATTTTCCCAAAAAATGTCATTTAGGGTCTCAAAACGTCTCTGAAAGTTTAGGACCCGAAAAAATGCTAAAAATAGTAAATTGTGCTATAATTAAGGAAACTAAAAAGTTTAAAGAAACAATGGTGGGGGTCTAAGTGGAATTGGCAGGTGGCCACCAATATCCACCTGGATCATTGATGAATCATTCAATGGAAATCTAATCAGAATAATTTGAAAGGGTTTTACCCATAGTGGGTTTTACCCTAGTCTCCAACCAATCCCGGTGTCTCTATGCATGAATTATTTTCTTGTATTGTTCCTTTATGCTTTGCTACATTGAGGATGATGATTTTTTTCTTTCTACATAGTTGCATATGTTGTTGAATAATTATGTAAATCTGAATAATGTTATAATTTTATGGGGTGAATTTAATGTGTAAATGAAGCAATGCAATTATCAAAGCAAATAACATATCCCTAAGAAAAATTAACATGGTATCAGGTTTGGGATGATTACAAGTCATTGAATATCATCCTATGGAGACACCCTCTGATGGAAGCAAGAAAAGATGGTGGAGACCTAAAAGAATAATAGGGGTTGAAGTTATCCTTAGGAAATTTGTGTATTAGGGTTTTATATATATTATGAGGTTATTATTTAAGAAAAACCTTGGTTTATGGAAAAGATTTGAGATATGAGACCTAGAAACCCTATCATGGTCAATGTGAAGATGCTCAAGCACTTGTGACAAATTTGATGAATCCCTAGATGAGATAGTCTCTATTGGGTCTAGTCGCTGATAAATTTGGTGGAAATATTGAAGGACAGTGGATAGTGATGGCTCTTGAAGGTTGGTTCAAGAAGGAGATGATCACCTCTCATGGAAGATCATAATTTTTGGATTTATGTTGCTCCTTTATGTCTTAACTTTTGTTTACACTTATTAATCTGATTATTGTTTTAATTATTACTTATACTTCCAGGATGTATATGTGAGTATTTGGATACCTTCAACTTCTTGATGAGATATCATAAGTGGATCCTTCTAGAGGATCATCTGAGATGTAGGAAAGATGGGTAGAGTAGGAAGTGTAGACCTACAATTTCCCATGACAAAGAAGTTGACAAAGTTCTCCTGTTGCTAACATCAAATAAAAAGGTGCATAGGTATTTGAATACCGCAAGGTATGTATGGTGTATTGTTTCAATGTTATGTCTCAATTGTAATATTGGATGGCATGGTAAGCCCTAAGACATGATGATTATATCACCTTCACAAACGGCTCATGTATGCATATGAAAGTAAGTTTGATTCATGACACCTATGATGAAATGATGCACTTGGTAGTGAACATGTATCTTATCTTTTATACGTGATGAACATTTTTATTCTATGAAGCTACTTGATGTTGATGTTTGATATATTGGTGTACTTGATGTTTGGCTAACATCTATCATTTTGGATATACTGATCCCATAAAAAAGGCTACAACCTTGTGTTGGGTCCTTCATTTTGGGAAATAAGGTGACACATTGGAAGGATGAACACATTTTTCCAAAGATAATTATTGGGAAGTTGTAGAGAATACAACTAGAGAAGAGGAAGGAATCTACTGAAGACCAGCAGTTGCGCAAACATGGCTAGAGAAATTAGGACTCAAGCAAGCACAACCAAGTAGAAAGGAATAAAGACAACCAAGTAGTAGAAGCAGCTAAAAGGAAAAAGGTGGAGCATCCGAGGGAAAAATGGCAATCAAAGCAAGCACATGAATATAAAAGAAGGCCCGAGGGAAAAATACAGAGAGAGATACAAGAAAGACCAAAATGTCTTTTTGGAGCTATTTGAGCTTGCTATGATTCTCATGATCTCAATTATGTATTTCTCTTTCATATTAGTTTCATGTTATGTCTACGAGGATTTCGAGCCAGATGTTTTGTTGTAATGTTGAAGGGGGTTAATAGAAGAAGAAATTATAGGGATACCCTAATACCATGCATGCAGGTTTGTGTCTTTTAAAAATTTTAATATGGTTGCATCTATATTGTGTTCTTTCTCTTCATGTGTTTGATATGTTACAGCTGTATCCCTAATGGGCATAGTTCTAGATTTACTGGGATTGATATATTTCATATATTTCTTCCAGATACCAGATTCAAACCCTTAACTAACTAAGGTCATGGCATGCCTCGGGAGAGATTCTTTATCCATCCTGGATAAGGAGAAAATGTTGCAAATGTGCTAGAATAAAACAAATCTTTTGTTGGCCCCTACACTCAAACCTGGGGTCTCAACCCTTCCATTATTTTTTCACCAACAAATGGTTCCATTATGGCGCCCTCAAAATTTACAAAGGAATTTGGAATATGGTCTTAAATATATTTAAGAAGGAACTGCAAGATTGGTAGCATGAAAAAATGGAATGGTTCGCTTCTTAATAAGCTCAAATCCATCGACAAAGTGTGAAGTAGCTAAAGGAATAAGTCTTGTAATTAGAACCCTCAAGTGACCAATATGAGATATTTTGGTGCAAGTTCCTAGAGGAAATCTATAATTGGTTACAATGATTGCAAGTAAAAGGAAAGACCAGTGGATAAAATTGATCTTGTTGTACTTGGAATCAATCAAATCTTGTTGCGCTACATCAACTTGACTCAGATCTCATGTGAGACGTGGCTTTTTTGGTATGAAACACATTAAAGGGATGCATTATCGAGTTTTCTATTAAAGGTAATCAATTCTTCTCTAAAGTTGAGGTCATGTTCAAATCAGGGTTGCGGGGAAAACTACTAAGGGAAATCCTGTTGTGGGTTAAGGTTTTGATGGTGGAAGAAAGATTGTTGGTGTTTAAGAGACCACCTATGGCAGCTTAAAAGCCCATTTATGGGGAAAGAATCTAAAGGGGGTATGTTATCTAGTGTGGAGCTATGATAATGATGAGGAGGCATACATAGTTGACTTCCAGAGGGCCAAAGATTTGAGGGCACAAAGAAGGGTGTGGATAACTAAAAAAATGGCGGGAGAAAGTTCTATAGGAGATTAGTAGAAGGTAGAAAGAACTACACGAAGAAGGAGTTGTGTTAGGAAATATAGGAGAGAGAGAAAGAGAAGGAGGTTGTCTAAAGTTTTGGAATAGTGGGGATAGAGATAGAGTGGAAGTTGGCCCATCAGGAAGAGAAGAGACAACTATAACTATAGTGGGTCAGAGAAGTGATAAGGCCTCAACGTTGCCAAGAGAGATGGGAATGTCAGAGGGGATGGGTTCCATTGCCCCTAAAGAAAGCCTGGAGGATGACATGCACTTCCCCATGAGAATATTATTTATTGAGAATGATGTCCATCATGAGTAATGATTCACCTCCTCGCAACTCAGATAGTATATTCCCCAACCTACCCCTAGTACTCTATCATAAACTTGACCATTTTTTTCCTAAGTTAATCAAAATCATAAAGGTTCACAATGTGCACACTACCTACAAGGTCGATACTAGTAGCAGTACTAATAGTAATAATAGTATAGGTCTCTAAGGCTCATGATAACTAGGGAATTAAGGATTTATACTCCTCCCACAAAGTCAATCAATTATGGCGAGATCCTTTACTCGATATCCCGAGTTCTCAAGAAGAGGTAATGAGCATGTATAACAACATTGGTCCTTATATGAAGCCATATGGAGGGATCGCCAGACCCCAAATGCCACAAAGCTGATTGAGTTCCAAACCACTCTTTGGGAGAGGGAATTCAGATGGTTTATAAAATGATCTGCCTTACAATAGAACCCAATGGTGGATGAAGTCAAACAGTAGTTTGTTTAGGAATTTAAGCTTCCATAGACCAACTAGTAGGGGTTGTTTGAATTATGGTAAATCAAGTAACAAGAAGGGGAAACTGCATGGGAGCTAATATAGAGGTTTAAGGATGTGATTGGAAAATTGAGCTACACGATTGACTCAAATCATCAAATGGATTAGCTTATGAAAGCATTATTAGCCCTTATTTGTACATCATTCACTCAACAAAAAATTGATACTCTACAAGGTGCCTTAGAACAGGTGACTAGGATTGAGGCTATGAAAATATACCCACATGAATATTGGGGGGGAAAAAACCTCACATGAATCCTCTATATTAAGTCAAAAACATCAAATCACATATTTAATAAAGAAGCTAAAGGACTTGCAACCAACACGACATGCACGGCCACATGTATGGTGCTCCAACTACCTTGTTGAGGGGCATCATGTGGCAAAATTCCCAAGGTTGTAGGGGCCAAGCACTCCTTCCACACTGGCAAGGCCATCCACATCCCTACCGACTATAGGTGTTGTGTAGATAAGGGTTCAAGGTTTAAGGACACACTCAATTTCATTCATTTCCAAACCAACAGAGTACAACATCATTAGAGTACTGTGAAATATGCAGAACATATGGGCATCTTCCTCATCTATGTCCAGTCTTATAAAAGTATTACAATGTTCCAAAAAAGCCCCTTTGTGAATTATCTACTTCACCATCTCACCATACTTCTTAGTGTAGAGCACTTGATGCCCTAGCGGATTGATTGGATCAATCGACCTACCGAATCAATAAGACTCCTTGAGGATGAGGAGGCAGATGAATAAGGGGGGGAAGGAAAGGAGGTAGAGGTCTAGTTTTTTCTACAACTATGATCAAGAAGGGCATGTCGCAAGCAACTTCCCACTACTAAGAAGGTCTTGGTGCTCTCACTGTGGGGTTAACACACATGCAATGAAAGACTATTCAGAGCTAATTACTAGATGGGAAGAGTGCAATTGAAAAAGGGTAGAAAATTTAATTAATGTTGAGCCAAGGCTGATGGAGAAATCTCCCCTCTTAATCATCAACATAGTCATCCATGGAGGAAATAATACTGGAGCCAACATTGGAGCCACATGGCAACCCAGAATCATAAAACTAGCCTCACGAAAACACTCATATGAATTTTAACAATAGAAGTGGTATTATAAAGAGGTTGTAAAGAATTTTAGCAAATTGACTTCAACGAGGGGAACAACTAGAATTTTCAAAAGCTAGGAGCTCAGACCTACCACGGTCCAATGGTCAACTCGTAGAGGAATGGTTCGGGCTATTTTGCAATTTTTGAATGATGATCATATGCTTCGAAATTTTGTGGGAAATTATTAAATCCACTCATAAGGATGGAACAATGGACGAAGGTATCATTTGTGCCAGTTTACCTGATAGACACACTATGAGGGTGTGAAGGAACAAGGAGAGAATAGGAAGGGAGGTCCAGATTGATGCTCAAATTGTGGGCTTCCATATTAAGGGTACAATGTTAGATTTGTGCTCATATGTGAATATTGTATGAAGGAAAACATGGGAGGCCTTGGGGAGGTCGATGTTGGGTTTTTATCCAATTCAACTACGTATGGAAAATAAATATTGTATCTGGAGGGTGTAGAAGTTGACATAGGAGGGGTAAAGACTTATGTTGACTTTAATATAATAGACATTATGGGGGAAAAGGACCCATATCCAACATTACTTGGAATAGACTGGTCCTTTGAGAATTATGCAATAATTTACCGAAATAAGGACTTGATGACATTAAAAGTGGAAGGAGTCAAAGTTATTCATCCCCTAAACCCATACCAAGGACCAAGGTTCACTGAGCCAATATATGGTAGGGAAGAACTTGAACTGTTGGATCAATTGTACCAGATGAAAATAGGGAAAGGAAAAGACTATATCAATCCTATAGCAGAAGGATTGATCAGCTAGTGGAGAATCTAGAGCTCGAACATTGGCTCTGAGGTGGCTTGGGATGATTGACAGTAGGGAGGATACAAGATCAATGCCAGGCACTACGCCATAGTCTATTGTATCAACTGGTTGGTACTAAGGTATGAGAATTCCCTATTTTCAATGGCATGGAATCAGTTAATGATTTTAGTAATAGAGTTGATTCAACACTCTGTGAAGAACACAAAGTTCCATTGTTCGATTTTATTTTACAAGTGAGACCAGCAAGGTGATGGGGATCTCATCGTAACCACCTCAGAGAATGGTAGGAGTTTAATACAATAATGAGGGTTATATTAGGGCATTCAAAGGATTACCCTCAAAAATTCATGAAGTACAGGGGGAGCTCCAACCCTCAAAAACATCTACAAGCTTGTAAAGCCAGCTAGATCGCGGAAGGGCTTCCAGAGGACTTATGGGTGCACATATTTATACACATCCTTGGGACATTTATGAAGGAATGGTATGTGGAGGAAGAAATAAGGAGGAATACTAGTAATTAGGATTGAATGAAAGATTAATTTATCAGATATTTTTATTTTATTGATATTTACTACTTTGCAAGAAATTAAATGGGTTCTACTCACGACTGGATAACTGGCTGAGGGATTTATAGACTAGGACACACTTGAACATCTATAAGAATCCAAATTCCATGAAGTTGTATCTTGTGGAAATATTGAACGAGAGCCAGATGAGGATGACCTAAAGGAATTGAGACATCTGACATTCAAAGAAACTGGGGGGGAACAAAATGTTGAAGGCAGGCCCATAAATAATGGTTCACAACTATTACGCTTGAAGTTGTGGAAACATAAAATTGACATTGATGAAAAACTGAAATTGGCCTCAATCAGAGATTAATGGGATGTGAAAACTACCAAGGAAATCTTAGATCTCCTGAGAAAGTACAATGGTTTGTTCCCTATGTTTGTTGCAAAACTTAAGGGGATTAGGGGAGAGTTAGTGGAGATTAATATTATGCTTAAACCTAATGCAAAGTCGGTGAAACATTGACCATATAGACTGAATTTGAGAATCAAAGAGAAAGTGAATAAGGAGATAGATAAAATGTTGGCGACGAGTCTTATATTCCTAGTTGATGACATTGAATGGGTCAGCTCAATTTTCATACAGAATGAGAAGGACACTGAAGAAATTCAAGTATGCATATATTTCTGGAGCCTGAATAATGCCTATGTTCATGACCCTTTCCCTACCTTGTTCAACGACGAAGTTCTAGACAATGTGGATGGAAATGAAGCTTACTCATTAATAGATAGATTCTTTGGTTACCATTAGGTTCAGATCATAGAGCAGGGTAAGAAGAAAACCACATTCACCATTGAATGGGGATCCTATGCATACCATGTTATGCCCTTTGGACTAAAAAATGCACCAAAAAATATTCTATAGGATTGTAATCATTGTTTTCAAAGATTATAGTCATAGGTTTCTAGAAGCGTAAATGGATTACTGGGCTTTCTATAGTTTTCTAAAGAAGGAATCTAGTTTTCTCTCAGTGATGTTTGACCGATCTAAACAACTGCAAATTTCTCTAAAAATGAAGAATTGCATATTCGTTTTCCCTTTCGGGACACTTCTGGGGCATATAGTTTGCATGGATGGGAGTGTGTGTTTATCTTGCTAAGGTCGTAGTAATCATAAATATGGATCTTCCAACAATTGTTAAACAATTAAGGTCCGCCCTTTGTCATACAAGATATTACAGTAGGTCCATCTACAATTATGCTTTGATAGTCACGCTGCTAGAGAAGCTACTGAAGAAAGGTGAAAGATTTGTTTGGTCAAATGAATGTGAAGCTACTTTTAATGTGCTTAAGGAAAAATTAGCAAGTGCACCAATATTAGTTTATCTAGATTAGAACAAGAAATTCCATGTCCACATTGACGCATCGGGTGTTGCCTTCGAGTTGTCATGGCTCAACCTAGAGATGGAAACCTTGAACACCCCATTTCCTTTGCTAGCAAAAAATTATCCACTCCATAAAATAATTATACCATAAAATAGCATGAAGCACTTGTGATGGCATATTCTTTACAAAAATTTCCAGACTATCTCAGGGGGGGTCCATTCAAATTCTTCATTAATCATTATGCCCCAAAATACTTGGTGAATAAGCCTGTAATTGAATGAAGGAATTTAAGATGGCTTTTTTTGTTCGAGGATTTCATCTTTAAATTAATTTTCAAGCCGAGTAGATTGAATGTGGGGCCCGAACACTTTTCTGGGTTAGGTTTAGGTGAAACTATGGGATCAGTAGATGATCAACTATCGGATGCTAACATGATTTGAGTTGAAGCCATACTAGACTACTTGGAGGATATTGAAACATTTCTAGCCATAGGTAAATTCCCAGAGAAGTACACTACTACATAGCAAAGGAACATGGTGGTTCCTATTGCAAATTATCAATAGATTACATGATAGGTGTACAAGTTGGGCCTTGATCAGATATTGTATAGATGTGTTCTTGATCATGAGAGACATGATGTATTGTGGAAGTGTCATTTAGGAGTTGCAGGTGGGAATGATGGTGGGAAGGCCACCACAAGGAAAGCGTTGTAGGCAGGACTATCGTGGCCCACAATTTTTCGAGACGCAAAGAAATATGCTAAGAGGTATGGAATTTGTCAAAAGGTTGGAAAGCCATTGCACTAGGATGAGCTTCCGTTGCAACCAGTGTGGGTACTGCAAGCTTTTGATAAATGAGAAATTGAATTTGTAGGACCTATCAACCCACCAACATGACACTCACATGCTCGATACATTATTACCACTAAAAAGTACCTTACAATAAGGGCTGAAGTAACAATAGTTAAGGATCACATTGCAAATACAACCACTAGATTCATTTTCAAGAATATCATCACCCATTTTGCATGCCCCTAAAGCCTCGCTAGTGACCGCGGCACCCATTTCATCAATGAAATGGTCACCTCATTACTTCATAACTTCAAGGTACAACACCATAAGAGTAACCCATATCACCCTCAAGAAAATGGTACTGTAGAGGCCTTCAATAAAATCTTAGAGAGGGGACTCACCAAGATCTACTCAGAAAATTAGGACAATTGGGATGAATGGGTACCAACCACGCTATGGGCCTATCATACTACTGTCAAGTGTTTACACAAGTATACACCCTTCTAGTTAGTATATGAATGAGAAGTTGTAGTACCTATTGAATTTACCATCCCTAGCCCCTTTGTTGGGAATACCACTCACATGATGGAGGAGGATTCAATTCCAAAGTGGTTGGAAGAGCTTTGTGAACTAGATGAGGCTAGGTTTTCGATATATTTCCACCATACTTTTGAGAAATAGAGGTTGAAGGCATGGGACAACAAGCATATCAAGTGAAAATCCTTTATAGTTGGAGGACATGTTCTACTATACGACAATAAATTCTTAAAGTTTCCTGGGAAGTTGCAAATGCATTGGTGGGGAACCTTCATTGTCACAAAAGTGAAGGAATCAGGAGTTGTCAAGCTCGCATAACTTGATGACGTCTTATTGTTAGGATGGGTGAATGGTGCACGCTTAAAACCTTTCCATGGCTCGAGAAATTTTGCACCAAATTGATTGAATCTCCACAAGAAGACTGCAAATAGGTTTAGGTAGATTTATTTAGTTCCTTTTAACATATCAGTTGTGTCAGTTAAGATTATATGGTATATTCTTCTACTCAACGTCAGTCAAGAATAAAATTCCATCATGTCATTTAGTTGCGGAATCACTTCCACCCCACCAAAAGTGCTTATGATTGGGGAGTCACACATGTCAGTAGTTGTATCTGTCATAGTTAAGCAATAATTCCTTGCGTTAGTTATAATTTGGACTAAATGTTTCCCATCATACCCCTGACATGATCTGTCATCAACTTCTAGGCCTCTCCCATGATTGCACCATAATTACCCGTCATTTCCACCCTCCTTTTTTCATTTTTATGTTATCCAAGTTTGGTATGGCTTGGTTTCCTTTACTACTTCTATGGTTGATACCAACTGGGGAAGTTACCATATTAATTAGTTAAGTCGTCTAATAAAAAATTTCGTGTTGATTATTTCTATTTAGTCTACATGGCAATGATAAATTTCTCTGAACAAAAATCTGAGGTGGTCAATTTTCCAAGTTTGGAGTCTTTATCTCACTCTCCCTATTCCAAGCCCAAATTCAAGCCCCCTGTGTTCTTTGTGTACCAGCTTCTCTCTACAACAATGATGAAGACCATAATTTATGGTCTAGAAATTGAACTAGATTCCATAGTTACAAAGAAATAACCTCTATATGGAAAATACGATAAAGTTGTGCTTTTCAACAATGACCTCCCAAAATCATTCCAGTTTCCAACACTAAAATGAAATGTCTACATAATTCCTGTTACCAAAGTTGATGGGAGTCAACCCATGAAATTTATTCAAGATTTCAAGGGAATTCAATGGTTGACATTGCCAAATTTAAGAAGTCTTCCAGCCTTCGTCACACATGGAGAAATAATGCAGTGCACAAATCTTCTCATCAGCTAGACGCATGGAGGATCGTTATGGTTAGATAAGGAATACCCCATCCATGTTGTCGATATTCAAGGGCACACGTGGTTGTCTGTTGCCAGAGCTGTTGTATCTTCTTCTTTCCAAATTGCATCTAAGAGAGAAAATAAAATAGGTGGGGATAATTACTATAATAGGTATGGTACTCAACAAGGAGGCAAGAGTGCTTTGATAGAGCCCATAAATAAGTCTAACATCAAGTTTTCTTGTTAGAAAATCACTAGAAAGCTTATGCAACACTTTTTGCAAAGTGAATGCACATAAGACACCATCTCAGTTTTGGAGGCTTATGTGCATGGCACAAAGCTAAATTGGTGTAGCTTTCTCCTACAAGAACTTTTTTATGCCTGCGAGGATGTGTATAAAAGGGTCACCCACTTTATTTATGGATATCTTGTAGTGAAATTGGCCATGTGGAAATGGTTCTCACATGAGGGCCAAGAGATGGAAATGGTTACTTAATACCAACCACTTTCACTCAGGTATGTACCATGGAGGACTTCCGAGGACCTCAACAACAAAAAAATCAATGAGGCCTCCTTTTCCGGATGGTACAAGAAGATGCTGGAAGTCACCAAGGCCACACAAAGGATCCCAAAATCACTACTTGATGACTACTCATAGGATATTTGGTTCGACATCAACCATGGAAGCACCTAAATACGGCTGAAGTGTTTCCATCCTGACACATTTCAAATGTGGGTGAAAATTTTTGTTTTAACTAAAGAATCCTTCCATATTGAAGTTTCTTTCTGGCTAGGTATTGTTGGAGAAATTCGGGAGGGGAGGAATATCTATTTGTTCATAGGAATGGTACCCCCACCACTACCAGGAGAAACCCCTATTGCATCAAGGAAGCGGATGGATGAGGAGATGGTCAAGCCGGTCATAAAGAAGTTGGAGATGAAAATGCAATCCCTACAAGAAACGATGGTGAATATTGGTGCCTCAATAAGTCCATTCCCCACCTTTTCAAAATTTTACCCTATGGTTGCTTTGATTTTTGAAGTCAAGCCCCACTCTCAGTTGGAACCTACAATTCCCAATCCTCACCCCATTTTCACTAAGCCATCATCTGGGCCTAAGAAAAAGACTGTAACAACCGCTGGTTAAAAGTTCATGTAATAAAAGTTAATAAAGGGAAACTAAGACCATAGTTAAGGGACACATATTCGAAGCTAAATATTGGGAAAATATATCCCAGTGGGAATCACTGAATGTGTTTTTGGCTAAGGGAAATTGGCAAAGGAAATGGCTAAGGAATTAGAAAGGAAGAAAGGTATTTTTGTCACATTTATTTATGAAAATACAGGAAAATAAGAGAAAAGGGAGATGAAAGGTCACAGGTTGCATGTGAGGAGTAAATTGAAGGAATATAATGTAACATGAAGAAAATAGAGGCCTCATTGATAAAAAGGCTTATGAGGATCAATTTGTAACCTTTTTTAGTTCATTTTTGGAGCTCTATCATTATTATCTCTCTGTCACTCTTGGACACTTAGAGCTTTCTTAGAGCACTCTGGTTTTGGAACAAGGAAAGGAAGGAAAGAAAATATCAAGCAAGGAAGAGCATGATAAAGTAGCTTCAGCAGGAATACTTGTAGGTAACATATTGCATGTGTTATTTCCTATTTTGATTTGGACATGCATGGATTTTCATGTTGGTATATGGTTCTCTCACTATCGGTGGCATGGTTTTGTCTGGTTATGATAGTGATTTTCAGCCTTGCCTTGCATTTTTCTAGATGGCCATGGTCTGATGGGATTGTTTCTCAGTTTTTGAGCTTTGGAATTTCGAGATGGTTTCAGAATTTGGGGTAGAGGTGGTCACATGAAAATATGAAAGGCCTAGGAATCCCTTGACCGGTTTTGGCGAGATACATAGTAAATCCTAAGGGTGGAGTCTTAGTTTAGGGCCTAGTGATTTGGTGTGGATTGCAGTAAATCTTGGGAGACTCGTGCCTCGATTTAGGGCCTAGTGATCCTGTGTGGATTGCAATAAATCCCTAGAGACAAGGAGATGGAAAATTCCTTGAGGATAGTGATGGCATCTAGAGTTATTCCAAGCTCAGTTTGGTTTGATCTCAGTGCCAGTTTTGGTGAGATCACAGTTTGGTGAGGGTGGAGGTGATTTAACCTATGGATTCCCTTGATTTTTTTTGGATTGGTTTATCCATGAGATCCCACATTCATGCTTATAATATGGTATAGGGGTGACTGGTTGAAAGAAAGATTTGGTTCAGCCATGTCTACGGTCGAGTGTTACATGGAAGTCCTGAACATGGTTGACTTTTCCTATGTTTACTAAAAGATAAGTTCTCTTGCTTTTGTACTTGTTGATATGTGGCCTTAATATCTATTATCTCATTTTTATGTACATGGGTTAATGTTGGTTATAATCATGGTCATATGACTAGTTATTGTCATGGCTATTTCATCTATTTACTTGTAACTGAAAGGAAAATGGATGCAAGACCTAATTGATGTCAAAACAGTTAAAGGAAGAGGGTGGTGATACTTCTTGTTCAATTCCATATGAGTTATCAGTCATTTATGCAATGTCTTATGTTCATTTCCTGTAGATTACATTAATGTCAAGTGTTTGACAAAAGGTTAGTCCCAGTTGGGGATGATCAAGCCTAGTCTTGGAATCATTTTTTATTTGTATGTCTTGTCATTGTGTAAATTATGGATTCTGAAAGTGTCATTGATTTTTGGGTAGTCGTAAGTTTTAACCCTATATAGAAATTACCTACATACCAATTCTAAAACACAAAAAATAAATAATGTGAGAGCATAACACATAAAACACATATACATAGAGATTTTCCCTTGGATCCCAAAACCAGGACTACCAACTTGATTTTTTATTATATTCCTTTCAATGATACAATACATATTTATAAATGCCGAAGCATCCAGTACCATGGACCGAAAACCATAGGTAGGTCTGCCCAACCTAATATAGGGTCCAAAATTTTTTTTCGCAGGGCATTGCCCCGGACCCTGTAGAGGGGGCCTACTTGCCCCCCCTCAAACCCCTCGAACAAGAGGGGATGCTGCCCCTGTTGTAACCCCCCGACTGCGTAATTGGTGCAATGAATATAACACAAACTGACATTCTCCCACTTGTTTTTTTCTTTCCACAAGGGGCCACAGGAGAGCTTAGTCATTTTTCCAGCCCTGAAGTGCCCATTGTTTCTCTACACCATGATAACTTCTCAGAGCTCACAGATTTTTTCAATGCATCTACAATATTCTTCACAGTGTCCACCTTTACCAGCAACACCTTTTTCTCTTCTATCATATCCCTCACAAAGTGATGCTAAACATCAATGTGCTTTGTCTTTGAATGATAAGCAGGGTTCTTTGCCAAGAAAATTGCACTTTGGCTGTCACAGTATATCCTTATAGCTCCCTTTACTAACCCCATACTTGAACACAATCTCTACAACCAAACTACTTCCTTGCTTGCATGAGTGGTTGTCATGTATTCTGCCTCTGTGGAGTGGCTGCCATGTATTCTGCCTCTATAGTTGATAGTGCCACTACAGATTATTTCTTACTCATCCAACTGACTACACCTCCAAATAGGTTAAACACATACCCACTTGTAGATCTTCTCTGATCCAAATCTCCAGCCCATTCTACATCAACAAAGCCACGAATATCCAAAACTTTGTCCAATACTGGTCTTCCTTGGTAGCACAAACCATAATTACTAGTGCCACGCAAATACCTGAAAACTCACTTCACTATTGTCCAATGCTCCTTCCTTGGTTTTGACATAAACCTAGTCAATACTCCCACTACATGTGTAGTGTCTAGTCTAGTACAGACCATTGCATACATTAGGCTACCAACTACACTTGCATATGGAACACAAGACATATCCTCTTCCTCTTCTTGTGTCTTGGGACACTATTTAGCAGATAATTTTACACGTACAGGAATAGGAACCTTCACCAGTTTACTATCCTGCATATTAAACCTCTGTAGTATTGTCTCAATATACTTCCTCTGGTTTAACCAGAGCTTCCTCTTTGCCCAATCTCTTTTAATTTCCATGCCCAAAATATAGTGTGCAACACCAAGATCTTTCATGTCGAATTTAGAGGACAATTGGGTCTTCAAATCCTGAATAATTTATTTGTCATTTCCAACCAGTAACATATCATCCACATACAAGACTAGATAAATAACATGGTCACCAATTAATTTAAAATACACACAGTGATCTTCTTTGCTTCTGGTGAAGCCATGTCCC